>JAWMAR010000205.1:656639-766907 GCA_036785375.1 Leucoraja ocellata | reverse complement strand
AATTTCCCTCGTCAGCCAAGCTTCCTTACATTTGCCTGCTTTGCCCTTCACTCTAACGGGGGACGTAAATATCCTGAGCTTTCGTCAGCACACTTTAATAATACCCCCCTTGGCCGATGCTCCTTTCCCCTCAAATAACCTGCTTCAGTCAGCTTGAGCGAGACCTTTCTCATATCTTCAAAGTTGGCCTTACCCCAGTTGAGCATTTTAACACGTGGACCCTCTCCGTCCCTATCCATATCTACCTTAAATCAAATCGAACTGTGGTCACTGGTCCCAAAAGGCTCCTCCACAAACACTTCATTATCTTGCCCGTCCCAATTTCCCAAACCAGATCCAGCATTGCCCTCTCACATGTGGGGGCTCTACATACTGCTTAAGAAAACTCTCCTGAACACTTTTGAGGAATTGTACCCCATTTAATCCCTTCACACTGTGATTTTCCCAGTGTATATTGGGAAAGTTAAAATCCCCGACTACAACAACCTTATATGACTTATCTGCAATCTACCAGCACTTTGTTCTTCTATTCCCGTTAACTATTCGGGGGTCTGTAGTGCACCCCCAACAAGGTGACCATCCCTTTCTTGTTCCTCATCTCCACCCATATAGCCTCGTGAGACGACCCGTTCCGTAATGTTACCTCTGATCACTGTCGTGACATCTTCCTTAACCAACAATGCAACCCCCCCACCCCCTTCTCTGTATTAAATTCCATCAATCATTGCTCTACCCACCTAGCCAATCGATCCAGATCCTGCTGCAATCGTTCACATCCATCTTCACTATCTATTAAACCACTCACTTTTGTATCATCAGCAAACTTGCTAATCTTGCCCTGTATGTTCTCATGCAAATCATTGATGTAGATGACAAAGAGTAACGGGCCCAGCACCGAACCCTGAGGCACACCACTAGTCACAGGCATCCAGTCTGGGGAAGCAACCTTCCACCATCCACCCTCTGCTTCCTTCCATGGAGCCAATTTACTATCCATTCAGCTATCTCTCCTTGGAAACCATGCAATCTAACCATCAGAGCAGCCTACTATGCGGAACCTTGTCAAATGCCTTACTGAAGTCCATGTACACAACATCTACAGCTCTGCCCTCATCAACCTTTTTGGTCATGTCTTCAAAAAATCAATCAGATTTGTGGGGACACAACCTCCCACACACAAAACCATGCTGACTATCCCTAATCAGCCCTTGCCCATCCAAATGCCTGTATAACTTATCCCTCAGAATACTCTGCAGTAACGTACCAACTACAGATGTTAAGCTCACCGGCCTATAGTTCCCAGCATTTTCCCTGCAGCCCTTCTAGAAAAGAGGCACAACATTTGCCATCCTACAATCTTCCGGAACCTCTTCTGTATTTAAAGACAACTTGTAAATTTCAACCAGGACTCCTGCAATTTCCTCTCCAGTTTCCCGCAATGTCCTTGGATATATCAGATCAGGCCCTGGAGATTTGTCCTACTTCATACACAACAGTACCTTCAGTACTTCTTCAACAGTAGCTTTCCTGAGCTTTCCCCCCCCCATCTTTTTCCCCTCACCCGTCTCTCCTGAAGCTCCTGTACCCCAGAACATTGAGCTGCCAGTCCTGCCCCTCCCTTAACCAGGCTTCAATCATGGCTACAATGTTCCAGTCGCTCGTACCTATCCATGCCCTAAGCTCATCTGCCTTACCTTCAGGCCCCTTGCATTAAAATGTGTGCAGTTTAAACCAACCCTCCTCTCTGTCTTTCACCTGCCTATTCTGTCCAATAACTTTTCCCACACCACCCTACATACCAACTTCTAGCCCCTCACGTGCCTCTGTACTGTACGAGATCCCACCCCCCCTGCCAATCTAGTTTAAACCCTCCCGTGTAACATTAGCAAACCTGCCCGCTAGGATGTTGGCCCCCCACCAGATAAGGTGCAACCTGTCCCTTTGTGCAGGTCAACCCTGCCCCAGTAGAGATCCCATCATCCAGAAATCTGAATCCCTGCCCCTTGCACCAACTCCTCAGCTACACATTCATTCCCCGTATCTTCCTGTCTTTACCTTCACTAGCAAGGGGTACTGGAAGCAATCCTGAGATCACTACCCTGCAGGTCCTGCTTTTTCAGCCTTCTACCCAATTCCATAAACTCGTGTTGCAGAACCTCCTTCCTCTTCCGACCTATATCATTTGTGCCAACATGCACAACAACCTCCGGCTGCTCCCCCTCACATTGAGGATGCTGTGCAGCCGCTCCAAGACGTCCTGGACCCTGGCACCAGGGAGGCAACACGCCTGGAGTCTCACCTGCAGCCGCAGAATCTCCTGCCCGCACCTCTGACGATGGAGTCTCCCACCACTACGGCTCTGCCCGACGTCACTCTTCCCCGTCGAGCCTCAGCACCAGGGTTGGAATCAAGTTTACCTTTTTCCATTAGGCACAGCCACTGTGGTCTCCTGCACTCCACGTTTACTCCCCTTTCTCACAGTCCCCCACCTTCGCTCTTCCTGCATCCTCGGTGTGAGAATCTCACTGTAGGTCCTGTCCAGGAAACTCTCCAATTTTCCCGGATGGTCCTGAGGTCATCCAGCTGCTGCTCCAGTTCCCCACCACGTTCGTTCAGGACATAATGTCTGTAGGTGTAGTTTCCAGAAGCACCAGCAGTGTCCCTGACTTCCCACACCCTGCAGGAAACCTGTGTGGGTTTTCTCCGAGATCTTCGGTTTCCTCCCACACTCCAAAGACGTACAGGTTTGTAGGTTAATTGTCCCTGGTGTGTGTAGGATAGTGTTAATGTGTGGGGATCGCTGGTTGGCGTGGACCCGGTGAGCTGAAGGGCCTGTTTCCGCGCTGTATCTCTAAAACTAAAACTAAAACTAAAACTAAAACTACCTGGGCTTTGGCGCTCTTTTCAAATCTTCTTTCCCTCTGACTCACCTACTTCCAGCCAATACTCGCTCTCGCTCCTTCTGGTGAGTGTGAACGGTGGGCCGAAAGGCCTGTTTCCACAACGTATCTGCAAACTAAACTTAAACTACAAATGGGCAAGTACGGACAGAAAAGATGGAGCTAGCCTAATAGGTAGATGGTCTACACCAGACTGGGGTTGTGCTGGCAATCAGTAGTAAATGAATCACAGGTTAGTGCAGTCGTTTTAGAGAAAACAGGAATGTTGCAAATATGCAAACATCAGATAGTGCTGACGGGGAGACGGAGAGAGGGGAGACGGAGAGACGGGGAGAGGGGAGGACAGGGGGAGATGGGGAGATGGGAGGCGGGGGAGAGGGGGAGAGGGGGAGAGGGGGAGAGGGAGAGGGGGAGGCGGGGAGACGGAGAGAGGGGAGACGGAGAGAGGGGGAGACAGGGAGAGGTGGAGACGGGGAGAGGTGGAGAGGGGGAGATGGGGACAGGGGGAGACGGGGAGAGGTGGAGAGGGGAGATGGGGAGACGGGGAGAGGTGGAGAGGGGGATATGGGGACAGGGGAGACGGGGAGAGACAGGGAGATGGAGAGAGGGAGAGACGGAGAGAGGGGGAGACGGGTAGAGGGGAAGACGGGCAGAGGGGGAGAGGGGGAGACGGGGAGAGTGGGAGACAGGGGTAGATCGGGAGACAGGGGGAGATGGGGAGATGGAGAGAGGGGGAGACCGGGGGGAAAGCGGAGAGAAGGGAAGACCGGGGGGGGGGAGACCGGGTGGGTAGGAAGGAGAGACGAGGGGGGGGGGGGAAGGGAGCCACATGCAATTATTGTGGAAAATTCACAGTAGAAATAGCCAGGTTTGAGTGGAGAAAAGAGTTCCTTGCGCTCGTTGAATTCAGTAATGGGGACCCTGCCATAGAGCTCACCGGGGATGTAAGGGTTGACGTGTGTGTGGGTGTTTCATTCAGTTTTAGTTTATTGTCATGTGTAGCGAGGATTGAACCGGTGTCTCTGGCGCAGTGAGGCAGCAACTCTAACGCTGCGCCACTGTGCGGTGTGGCGAGGGGGGTCCACTGTGCTTGGGGTGGGAGCTGGGTTCTGCTGCCCCAGAGGGGAGGGGAGGGGAGGGGAGGGGGTCCGAGCCCTACCGTGGCAGCAGGACGGAGTGAGGCAGCTGAAGATCAGCATGGGTAACATGGCGCACAGCGTCATCACGTTGCCAAACTTCCTCTGCAGCTGGTTCTCCGTGGCGAAGTCCGACACATTGTGACCAGATGTTCCATTGGCCGTCAGCTCCGCGCTGGGGGCATCCAGCCCTTCCAAACGGAACTTAAAATACTGAGAGACACAAGGCAGGTAGTTACTCTGGGAGACACGAGAGAGGGGACAGGGCCAGGTGGGGAGGAGGAGGGGTGAGGGTGCGGGGGTGAGGGTTGGGGGTGAGGGTGGAGGGTGAGGGGGGCGGAGGTGAGGGGGAAGGGGTGAGGGGGCGAGGGGGAGGGGGCGAGGGGGAGAGGAGGTGAGGGGGCGAGGAGGTGAGGGGGTGAAGGTGAGGGGGTGAGGGGGCGGGGGTGAGGTGAGGGGGCGAGGGGGAGGGGGCGAGGGGGAGGGGTGGGTGTGATGGGCGGGGGGCGAGGGGGCGGGGGTGAGGGTGAGGAGGCGAGGGGGAGGGGGCGAGGGGGAGGGGGTGCGGGTGAGGAGGCGAGGGGGAGGGGGCGAGGGGGAGGGGGTGGGGAGGGTGAGGAGGCGAGGGGGAGGGGGCGAGGGGGAGGGGGTGAGAGCGAGGGGGGGAGGGGGGCGAGGGGGAGGGGTGAGGAGGCGAGGGGAGGGGGCGAGGGGGAGGGGGTGAGGGAGGCGAGGGGGAGGGGGTGCGGGTGAGGAGGCGAGGGGGAGGGGCGAGGGGGAGGGGTGCGGGTGAGGAGGGCGAGGGGGAGGGGGCGAGGGGGCGAGGGTGAGGAGGCGAGGGGGGAGGGGGTGCGGGTGAGGAGGCGAGGGGGGGAGGGGGGCGAGGGGGAGGGGGCGAGGGTGAGAGGCGAGGGGGAGGGGTGCGGGTGAGGAGGCGAGGGGGAGGGGGCGAGGGGGAGGGGGCGAGGGGGAGGGGCGAGGGGGAGGGGGTGCGGGTGAGGAGGCGAGGGGGAGGGGGCGAGGGGGAGGGGGTGAGGGGGAGGGGGTGAGGAGGCGAGGGGGAGGGGGTGAGGGGGAGGAGGCGAGGGGGAGGGGGAGGGAGGGGGGAGGGGGAGGAGGGGGAGGGGGCGGGGGGGAGGGTGAGGGGGAGGAGGCGAGGGGGAGGGGGTGAGGAGGCGAGGGGGAGGGGCGAGGGGAGGGGGCGAGGGGGAGGGGGCGGGGGTGAGGGGGTGAGGGTGAGGGCGGGGGTGAGGGGGAGGGCGAGGGGGAGGGGGTGAGGAGGCGAGGGGGAGGGGGCGAGGGAGGGGGCGGGGGCGAGGGGCGAGGGTGAGGGGTGAGGGGGCAGGGGTGAGGGTCGGGGGGTGGGTGTGATGGGTGTGGTTCAGCGGTCCACAGGAGCTGGGCTGGGTTGAGGACACACACCTGAATGCCCGTCATGAAGAAGTTCCATGGAAGCAGGGTTCCAAGCCCAGGATGAGAAAGATTAGCCACACGGCCCTGAACCTGTGGCATGGACAGACTTAGCACCCTGTCTAAAACCCCCCACCCACCCTGTCCTGTTGCCACCCACCGTGTCCCAACCTGACCCGACCTGACCACCAAGGGAAGGGCCACCATTCCCACAGCAATACGGACCACCGTGCCCATCCCACACTGACCTCTCCATTCGACCCTGTAACTCACCACTCTACCCCATCCCACCCCACGTAGACCGACCCCCCCTGTCCCGACCCCCCCAGTACCGTCCTCCCTGTCCTGACCCCTATAGTGACTGCTCTGCCCCTCCCATGCACTGACCCCTCCACTCCATTCCCCACTGCACTGACCACTCTTCCACCCTGTATTGACCCTGCAGTGAATACCCGACCCCCCCGCTACACCCCAACACTGACCGTCCTGACCCACCCCTAGACTGCCCCGCACTGACCCCACACTGACCTGTCCACCGGCTCCTGTTCTCTCATCTTTGTCATCTCTTCCTCTGATAAACACCTTCAATCTGTGGGGAGGGGGCAGAGGTCAGGCAGGGGCTCAGCTTGATCCCAAAGAGCTGCCCGCAGATTCCGACCCGCCCTGGTAACATCGCCCGGCTCACCGCTCACTGCTCACTCACATTCACTGAGCCTCCGTTTCTCCACTGACCATCAATGCACCCCCCTCCCTCCCTGTCAGACAGTGCCGTCCCATCGACACCCCCCCCCCCCTCCTTCCCCCCACTGGGTTCAATGCCAGTGCTCAGGAACAGGATGCATGCCACTGCGTAGACCAGGAGTCCACAGTGAGAGAAGGCTAATGAAATAACCTGTTGGGAAAAGTCACCACAACATTGTCTGAAACTGATGGAGATCAACATGAAAACCAGGTGGTAAAATCGAGACTGGGATTTTCCACTGAACACAGAGAACCGTGGCTACTGGAGAGGAGCTGGAGCTGTGTCAGGTGGGAGATTCTCTTGGAGGGCAAGACAGAGAACACGCAATAGTTGCCGTTCAAATAAATCATGCAATGTGGTAAAAAATAAATTCCTTTCGGGCACAGGAACATAACAGGGAAAGTGATTCACCTGTGGCCGACGTTGTTAACCCCAAGGAAAAATAAGGAGGCGAGCCATTTAGAACGGAGACGAGGAAACACTTTTTTCTCACAGAGAGTGGTGAGTCTGTGGAATTCCCTGCCTCACTGTGGCAGGTTCTCTGGATGCTTTCAAGAGAGAGCTAGATAGGGCTCTTAAACATAGCGGAGTCAGGGGATATGGGGAGAAGGCAGGAACGGGGTAGTGATTGGGGATGATCAGCCATGATCACATTGAATGGCGGGTGCTGGCTCGAAGGGCCGAATGACCTACTCCTGCACCTATTGTCTATTGAAAAGGTTTACAAAGGTGCCAGGAATTACAGAGGGTGTGAGGAATAGAACAGTTTTAGAAACCAGTAGAAGACCTGGAAAATCATTTGCTCGGATCTGAGTGTAGGGAGGGGAAGAACATAAACAATACAACAACAGCTTCCATCGGCCTATCAGAGCGGCACGTTGGCACAGAGATGGAGCTGCTGCCTCACAGTGCCAGAGACCCGGGTTCGATCCCGACTACGGGCGCTGTCTGTACGGAGTTTGCACGTTCCCCCTGTGACCATACGGGTTTCTCCGGGTGCTCCGGTTTCCTCCCACACTCCAAAGACGTGCAGGCTTGTCGGTTAATTGGCTTCAGTAAAAAACTGTAAACTGTCCCCAGTGTGTAGGATAGTGTTGGCGTACAGGGTGATTGCTGGGTCGCTGCAGACTCGGCGGGCCGAAGGGCCTGTTTGTACTCGCTAGAATTTAGAAGATTGAGGGGGGATCTTATAGAAACGTACAAAATTCTTAAGGGGTTGGACAGGCTAGATGCAGGAAGATTGTTCCTGATGTTGGGGAAGTCCAGAACAAGGGGTCACAGTTTAAGGATAAAGGGGAAATCTTTATGACCGAGATGAGGAAAACATTTTCACACAGAGAGTGGTGAATCTGTTGAATTCTCTGCCACAGAAGGTAGTTGAGGCCAGTTCATTGGCTATATTTAAGAGGGAGTTAGATGTGGCCCTTGTGGCTAAAGGTATCAGAGGGTATGGAGAGAAGGCAGGGATGGGATACTGAGTTGGATGATCAGCCATGATCATATTGAATGGCGGTGCAGGCTCGAAGGGCCGAATGGCCTACTCCTGCACCTATTTTCTATGGTTCTATGTTCCGTGCTGTGCCTCTAAAGTCCAAATAGGTCAAGATTGGCGAGGTCAAACATGGGCTTCACAAAGCAGAGAGTTAACAAAGGGGATAGAGGGAATGCAGAGAAATATTCCATTACTCTGGTGTACAGGAGAATTCACACATATTATAGAGTCATAGAGTGATACAACATAGAAACATGGCCATCAGCCCAACTTGCCCACACCGGCCAACTTGTCCAGGCTACACTAGTCCCACCTGCCTGCGTTTGGTCCATATCCCTCCGAACCTGCCCTATCCTAATCCTGTCAGAATAATGAGATCTCGTCAGGATGAGGGCTGGAGGAACCAGGTACTAACCAAAAACTGTCTTGGAGAAACTGGTGAGCTTGTCAAAATGTGTAGGAAGGAACTGCAGATGCTACTTAAAACCAAAGATAGACACAAAATGCTGGGAGTAACACACCCGGGACAGGCAGCATCTCTAGAGAGAAGGAATGGGTGACGTTTCAGTTCGAGACCCTCCTCAGACTGAAAGTCAGGGGAGAGGGAGACACAGAGGTAAGGAAGGGTAAGGTGTGAAAACGAAACATCAAAGGGATGGAGATAAAGGAAAATGTAGAATAGATCATTGTTAACCAGGAGAAGGTGACAACGAAGCAAACAGAAATGAAATGTAATCAGGGCTACTGTAACAAGACTGTTCGGAGAACTGTGAAGGGTGAGGGAGGGAGTGAACGAGGGAAAGCAAGGGTTGAGGATCTCGACTCGAAACGTCACCCATTCCTTCTCTCCAGAGATGCTGCCTGTCCCGTTGAGTTACTCCAGCTTTTGTGTGTGTCAAGGGTTACTTGAAGTTAGAGAAGTCAGCTCGGAGTTGATGAATCCTGAGGATTTGATCAATAACCTACACCCCAAAGTTTGGAACGAGCTGGCGTTTGGAGCTGGCTGTCCTCTCCCAAAGTTCAGTGGATTCTGGCATTGTTTCTGTGGTTTGAAAGGGAACAAATGAGCCCACACAACGGAAGAAAAAGAGAGAAAAACAGGAACCACTTAACTATGGGTGTCAGCTCCGTGGTGGGGCAATTGCTGGGATCTCGAGTGAAAGAGATGCCAATTGTCCTGCCAATTTCCACGCCGTGAGTCCCGGTCAGGCTGTGGAGCCTCAGTCACCAAGTTCAGCCAAGCCGGAGTTCTGCAACAAGAGAATTAGGGGTTTAGTTTAGTTTAAGTTTAGAACTACTAACCTCACAATTAAAACGTGGATCATGGAGATGTCGGAGACCTTACATTTGGAAAAAATTAGACTTGGCTTAATTGACAACCAGAATTATTTGCTAGAACATGTCTCCATTTATAGATTATTTGAAGGGGTAGATTGGTCCAGCACGGGAGCCTGACTGAACTTTGAATCCAGGATTAGATGAACAGTTACATTTTATAACCTATCTCCTAAGCTGCATTATTGATCATTTACTATTATTGAAAATAAATATTTTTTAATTATCTTTCTCTCTCCCTCACTTTTTACAAACACTACACGTTTTTCTACTCTCTATTATCTTTCTCTCTCATTTCTTTAAAAAAAAATAAAAAAAATTAAGTTGTACATAACCATATAACAATTACAGCACGGAAACAGGCCATCTCGACCCTTCTAGTCCGTGCCGAACACGTATTCTCCCCTAGTCCCATATACCTGCGCTCACACCATAACCCTCCATACCTTTCCCGTCCATATAACTATCCAATTTATTTTTAAATGATAAAAACGAACCTGCCTCCACCACCTTCACTGGAAGCTCATTCCACACAGCTACCACTCTCTGAGTAAAGAAGTTCCCCCTCATGTTACCCCTAAACTTCTGTCCCTTAATTCTCAAGTCATGTCCCCTTGTTTGAATCTTCCCTACTCTCAGTGGGAAAAGCTTATCCACGTCAACTCTGTCTATCCCTCTCATCATTTTAAAGACCTCTATCAAGTCCCCCTTAACCTTCTGCACTCCAAAGAATAAAGCCCTAACTTGTTCAATCTTTCTCTGTAACTTAGTTGTTGAAACCCAGGCAACATTCTAGTAAATCTCCTCTGTACTCTCTCTATTTTGTTGACATCCTTCCTATAATTAGGCGACCAAAATTGTACACCATACTCCAAAACATAGACTATCATGTCAACATATATTTGGCACCTGAAAAAAGATACCAATGTATTGTACTTACTTCTAATAACTAAAATAAAATAAAAAAGAAATATATATATATTTTTTCTCTCGCTTTCTATCTATAAATAAAAATAAACAATTAGAAGCAGTTAATATGTAATTGATAAATGAGCTGGGACCCCGAGACACTAGATACTGATAATATGTAATCGTTAAAGAAAGTCTGTATTGGTTTGGATTATGATATGCTTCTAATAAAAAATATTATTCAAAAAAAAAGTTTAGAGCTACAGCATGGAAACAGGGCTTTCTGCCCACTGAGTCAGCCCTGACCCATACGAGAATTTTATCCCACATATCAGCCAATTAACCTGCAGACTTGCACGACTTTGGAGTGTGGGAGGAAACCGGAGCACCCGGAGAAAACCCACGCGGTCACAGGGAGAAAGTACAAACTGCGCACAGACAGGGCCCGTAGTCAGGAATGAACCGGGTCTCTGGCGCTGTAAGACATCAACTCTACCGCTGCGCCACCGTGCTGCCGTTAATGCACAACGGTTCACCCAGACCAGGCAACTCCCACGCCACCACTCCCAAACACACCACCTCTGCCACCGAATGAAAGACATTCAACAATGTACCAAAGATAAAGGAAACAGGCTGTTGTTAGCTGTTTGCTAGGTGAGAATGAGAAGCTGGTGCGACTGGATGGGGGGGGGGGGGGGGGGGATGGAGAGAGAGGGAGTGCCGGGGTTACTTGAAGTGAGAGAAATCAAAATTCATACCCCTGGGTTGAAAGCTGCCCAAGACACATCTCCTGTTTCCCTTTCCCGTGACTCTCAGTCTCAAGAAGGGTCTCGTCCCGAAACGTTACCCATTCCTTCTCTCCCGAGATGCCGCCTGTCCCGCTGAGTTCATCCAGTATTTTGTGTCTATCTTCAGTTTAAACCAGCATCTGCAGTTCCTTCCTACACACATCTGCCACTGAAACAGACTAGGGCAGCAGCACCACCACACGCAGGTTCCCCACAGAATCACACACCATCCTGAACACATACCACCAGTCCCTTTTTTCTCACAAGAGGTACAGAGGTTTGAAAAAGCACAAAGTTCCAGATTCAGGGACAGTTTCTTCCCGGCTGTTATCAGGCAACCGAGCCATCCTCTCACCAGCTAGAGAGCAGTTAAGATCCATCATCTGCCACATTGGAGACCGAAGAACGATATTTAATTGTACTTCGCTGGACTTCATCTTTCACCAAACCTTATTCCCCTTGTCCTGTATCTGCAAACTGTGGACGGCTCGATTGTAATCACATACAGACACAATTGCTGGAGTAACTCAGCGGGACAGGCAGCATCTCTGGAGAGAAGGAACGTAGAGACGCATCAGGCTCGTCTCCCTTTCCTCGGACTTTCAGCCTGAAGAAGGGTCTCGACCCGAAACATCGCCCATTCCTTCTCTCCAGAGATGCTGCCTGTCCCGCTGAGTTACTCCAGCATTTTGTGTCTATCTGCAGTTCCTTCCTACACATGCAAACACGCATAGTCTGTGTGCTGACTGGAAAGCGTGCAACAAAAAGTTTGACACTGTACCTCGGTCATGAGACAATAATAGATTAAACTAAACTATTTAAAGGTACACAAAAAAAAAGCTGGAGAAACTCAGCGGGTGCAGCAGCATCTATGGAGCGAAGGAAATAGGCAACGTTTCGTCCCGAAACGTTGCCTATTTCCTTCGCTCCATAGATGCTGCTGCACCCGCTGAGTTTCTCCAGCTTTTTTTTGTGTACCTTCGATTTTCCAACATCTGCAGTTCCTTCTTAAACTAGATTAAATCCTGGAACTGCCGGCTCAGACGCACTGTGGGGAGGAGGGTCCTCACCAGAAAGGTGCTACTGATCTCCGGGGCGCCTCAAGGCTGAGCAGCACTTACATGCGATCACGGGAAACGCGTGGCAGAGAGGGGAGCACTTCAGGCAGCTCCAGTCCTGGAGTGAAGGAGAAGGCAGCAGAACACACACAACTCTCCGCTAAGGCTCAGCCGAGGCCACATGCAGCCCTCCCATTGGCACAGGGTGGGTGCAAACTCTGCGGCTGCAGTTTGGAAAACAGTCCTGACAGCAAGGAGAAACTAAACATTGGGAAGGGGGAAGGGATGTGGGAAGAGGAGGAGGAGCTCATTACAGAGAAACAGACTGCTGGAGGGGAGGGGAGAGAGAGAGAGAGAGAGAGAGAGAGACAGACAGAGAGGCAGAGAGAAACAGGACTGGGTTGAGAGGCAGACAGAGAGAGAGAGACACAGACAGACACACACACACACAGATACACACAAACACATACAGACACATACAGACACACATAGGCACACATACACATATATACACACACACACACACAGATACACACACACATAAATATACACACACACACACAGATACACACATAGACCACACACAAGATACACACATACACACACATACACTCACAGAGACACACACACACATATATACATACAAACACAGACATACACACATACACAGCACACACACAGATACACACATACACACACATATATACACTCACAGAGACACACACACACATATATACCACTCACAAGAGACACACACACACATATATACACTCACAGAGACACACACACACATACACACGCACAGTGTCTCCTCCTTACATCCTCCCCCCTCACACCCCTTCCCCCTCCTCCCCCCCCCCCTCCCTGGACAAGCGGTGGGAACCTGGTGCCTGTGGATCCAGGGTGGGTTGTTGACGGCGATGGTCTCTCCAAGCTGTGATGGGGATGGTCTCTGCGTCCCGTGGGGAGTGTTGGAGCAGGCCGGCAGGGTCCGCACTGTCTGCCCAGCCTGTTCCTCAAGCTAGGAGGAGCCGGAGAGAAGGTGGGCAGCCCACGGCACGCTCCGATGTGACTCTGCCTTATCAGTTCCAGCAGAAACTGCTGTCTATTCAGGATGTGATAGGCACCCTATGCGGGGCTGCCAAAATTGGGTGAGAGTTGGGAGTGAGAAATTGCGAGAGACCAAGCCCGAGGGAGCGTAGCGACAGAGCTGGGGGGCGGGGGGGGGGGAAGGGGAGGTTGGAGCTTTTGCATTTTTCAGCTTGAAATTGTGCAATCCGGTGCATACTGTAGCGAGTCTTTTAATTTACACTTGAATGCAATATTTATGCTTTAGATTGGATTTGCTATGAATTAGGTTAGGCTAAATTACATTCCTAATTACATTCCACAGTAGATCCAGGCTCTGATAAACAGGTGCAGCACATGAATGATCTTCGTGTATTCATGTATGGAAATCAGATTATAATCAGGCACTTGGCCCATGTTGACCAACCTGGGTCTCACTGCACACCTGGTACTACTCCTGACTCTGACTCCAGTTGCATACCTTCTGTCATTCCTGACCCCGAGTCCAGCCTTACACCTGGCCCCCAATTCTACCTTGATCATAGCTGCTTACCTGCTTAGGTTTCCAGTGCTGAACACTCCCATTGTCCCAGCTTTTGACTTCCATTGGCTTCTTTGTTATCCAACATGCTCGTTACTTTGTCAAATAAGTCATCAATTGGTTGAACACAATTTCTCATCCATGAAATTATACTCACTCGGCTGTATAATTATTCTATTACCATTTCCTTCATTTTCCTAACAAACTGTCCAGAAGTCATTTTCATCCCCAATATTTTCAGTATTTTGCTGTCTTCCTCTCAGCTGGGACTTTTCCGAAATGCAAAGTCCAATAACAATATATTTAAGCAATATTATTCTATGATATGTGATCTTGAGAGTACATAATATTTTCTGTGGTATTCATAACACAACAATGATAAAAAGATATTTGTTTTTATTGCACCTACAAACATGCATACATTATTATATATTACAGTTAATATGTACCGAGGGTTAATTTTTGTTCCAATGCTCCCCATTCCCAATTACGTTTACATTGATTACAGACAGTGCGGACCCTGCCGGCCTGCTCCAACACCCCCACGGGACGCAGAGACCATCCCCATCACAGCTGGAGAGACCATCACCGTCAACAACCCACCCTGGATCCACAGGCACCAGGTTCCCACCGCTTGTCCGGAGGGGGGGGGGGGGGGGGGGGGGGAGGAGGGGGAAGGGGTGTGAGGGGGAGGGATGTAAGTGATTGAAATCCAAGTGAAGTTTAAATGGCATCAGAAAAATAAAACTTCTGGAACAAATGATATTCATTACGTGGTTGGTTGGAGTCAGTATCAGCACAATTACTATATTAAACTTAGAATCTTCAGATGTCCTGGTTCAAGCTAAAACTAAAGACAAATAATAACCTCCTCACACATTCCCCTGCAAGTATCTCTGTCACTTCTTTAAAATATGCCCCTTCTTTGAACAAGCTCCTAAACATCGCATCTGAATCAGTTTCCATCTGATTATACTCCTTGAGGATGTTCAGGAAATAATGGGTTATCGGGGCTGTATGTTGTGACAGACAGCCTGACATCTTGCATGTCATTTTAATATTACACTTATCCTATCCCCCTGGATATTCCAGATTAATAAATTAAGGTTTTGTCAACTAATTACAAATCAGGGTAATTACAAATCAATAACATTAGCCAACTCCGAAACATGAAGCTCTGAGCATTGGGATCCAGATATCACGGACAACTGACCTCAGTTCCCTGCTCAAATCTGGCAGTGCTCTTTGTCTGAACCAGGGGCCATGGAGTGTTTTTGAAAGTGGGGAGGCTGAGCGATCACCAATCACTGGCCTTGGGGGTGCCCGACAAGGGAGTGGAGCAACAGAGTGGGGGGGGGGGGGGGGAGGGTGTGGGAGGGGGAGGGGACATTTTGAAATTTGAAGTATTAAAATCATGTTTTAGTGCATTGTAGGAATATGATTTCAATGTTTTTTGTTTGAAGTATTTTTAAGAGTTAACCTTTTAAGGGGTAACTTTTTCCACACAAAGGGTGGTGGGTGTATGGAACAAGCTGCCAGAGGAGGTAGTTGAGGCAGGGACTATCCCAACATTTAAGAAACAGTTAGACTGATACATGGATAGGACAGGTTTGGAGGGATATGGACCAAAAGCAGGTGGTGTAGCTGGGACATGTTGGCGGGTGTGGGCAAGTTGCACCGAAGGGCCTGTTTTCACACTGTATCACTCTATGACTACATTATACCTCCACCATGCATGAATGCTTCAAAATCAAGTGGTCGAGTTTTATTGCCATATACTCCAGCATAGAAACATAGAAAATAGGTGCAGGGATAGGCTATTCGGCCCTTCGAGCCAGCACTGCCATTCAATATGATCATGGCTGTTCATCTAATATCAGTACCGCTTTCCTATTTTTTCCCCATATCCCTTGATTTCGTTAGCCCCAAGAGCTAAATGTAACTCTCTCTTGAAAACATCCAGTGAATTGACTCTCACGGCAGCGGCGCAACATTTCCGACGCCCCTGACGGCCCGGGACTCTTGCACTGAGGCTGCTCCATGGCCTGAGCTGCAGCGAGCGACTCGCCAGCCCGGCAAACACTCGCCAGCCCGGCAAAAACTCGCCAGCCCAGCAAACGCTCGCCAGCCCCAGCTCCCCATCCGCATCTGTCCCAGCCACTGCTTTTGCTTCCATCCCTCCCTCCCTCAGCCCCAGCTCTCCAACACCCGCGGCCCATGCAGTTGATATGAGTTTTGAAATAAGTTGCTTAAAGCTTAAATAAAGTTACGAGTAGTGCAAAGTTTCACTTGCCTCACAACAATTTAAGCAACTTATTTCTTTAATACATAAACTCAGAAATGTCTGGCAAACATGGCTGATTCAGCAGGCCTTTCCCGCCCGAAATACTCCGCACATGCGCACACTCTAGAAGAGTCCAGCACATGCGCCCACTTCATTCTCCCCTCCTATTTATAGTTTGAGACGGTCAGGAGGTTCAGTACATCTTGATGACCGTCGCAGTACTGCAGCTTCAGGAGATAATGCTGTTTCAATAGCTGGTGGTAGATATATTGTATCATCCTCTAAGTGCAAGCCAATTGCTACAAAATCAAGACATTTTAGTAAAGATGATAAGAACTTTATCAACACAGAAGTAACTAATCTTTTACAAGAAGGGATTATAGAACCCAGCTCTTCCCCTTAGAGGGCACAAGTTGTCGTGGTTACGGACCGCTTGGAGAGGCATAGAAAGAGACTCTGCATTGATTACTCTCAAACTATAAACCAGTTCACGGAGCTTGATGCATATCCATTATCTTGTATAGAAGAGATTATCAATACATTAGCTAAGTATAAGATATTCTCTACTTTTGACTTAAAAAGTGCTTACTACCAAATTCCTCTGAAGGAATCAGAGAAGAAATACACTGCGTTTGAAGCAAATGGGAAATGACATCACTACTGCAGAGTTCCTTTTGGGGTAACTAATGGCGTGGCTGTTTTTCAGAGAGTGATGGACAAACTTGTCGAACAGGAAATCCTTAAAGATACTTACCCTTATCTTGATAATATAACTATTGCAGGAAAAGACCAAACTGAACATGATGAAAATGTACAACGGTTTTTAGATGTTGTACATTCTAAAAATCTAACATTAAATGAGGCTAAGTCAATAACATCAGTATCATCAATTAATATTCTTGGTTATTGGGTTGGAAATGATATAATCAAGCCTGATCCAGAAAGACTCCGCCCACTCCAAGAGATACCTGTTCCAGCAACATTAAACTCTCTACGAAGGGTTCTTGGGATGTTTGCATATTATGCTAAATGGATACCAAATTTTGCTGACAAAATTCAACCTTTGATTGGAGCAAAATCTTTCCCCCTTGACTCTACAGCAATTGGTGCCTTTACTTCTTTAAAGAAACAATTGGAATCTGCGACATTGCACGCCATCGATGAGGATCTCCCCTTTGTGGTTGAATGTGATGCCTCTGATTTAGCAGTAAATCCAGGAGGACGACCAGTGGCTTTCATGTCTCGTACTCTCCAAGGTAGTGAATTGCACTACCCATCCGTCGATAAGGAAGCTACAGCAATTATTGAAGCAGTGAGGAAATGGAGTCATTTCCTTGCTCGCCAGCACTTCACTTTGATAACAAATCAGCGTTCAGTGGCTTTTATGCTGGATAATCGGAAACGAACGAAGATTGAAAATAGTAAAATTCATGAATGGAGGATTGAATTATCTGCGTATAGTTATTCAATTGAGTACCGCCCTGGTAACGATAATGTTGCTCCGGACACATTAACTCGAGCATTTTGTGCCTCTGTTCATTCTTCTGCACTCACTGATCTTCACAATGGGCTGTGTCATCCTGGAGTCACTCGTTTGTTACACTAAGTTCATTCCAAAAACTTACCTTTCTCTACAGAAGATGTGAAGATGACGTGTGCTTCATGTAGAATCTGTGCTGAATTAAAACCAAGGTTCTTCCGTCCTGAAGTAGGAAGATTGATCAAAGCTACTCAACCTATGGAACGTTTGAGTATTGACTTCAAAGGGCCTTTACCATCCTCCTCTCAAAATGTTTATTTACTTACCTTAGTTGACGAATATTCGAGGTTTCCATTTGCCTTTCCTTGTCCAAATATTTCAGCTGCTATGGTTATCAAATGTTTAGATCAACTGTTTGCATTCTGTGGATTTCCAAGTTACATACATTTGGATAGAGGCACCTCATTCCTGTCAAAAGATTTAAAAGACTACCTTTCTAAGAGAGGAAAACAACACCATATCATCCTATTGGAAATGGTCAGGTTGAGAGTTATAACGGAATCATTTGGAAAGCAGTGAAACTGGCTTTAAAGTCAAATGATATACCAGATCAACAGTGGGAATGTGTTCTACCAGATGCATTACACTCCATCAGATCTCTACTGTCAATTGCTACCAATACTACTCCACACGAGCGGTTCTTTAACTTCAAACGGTGTTCTTCTAGTGGTACTTCTCTGCCATCATGGTTGACGAGCCCTGGGCCTGTGTTGCTTCGTCATTATGTCCGATCAAATAAGAATGAACCTTTTGTTGATGAAGTTGAACTGACTGATGTCAACACTTCTTATGCAACTATCAAGCATCGGGATGGACGTCAGTCAACTGTCTCACTTCGTGACCTTGCACCATGTCCATCTTCTCCATCAGCTCCGTCACTTCTTGATAACACTAATCGAGAACATCCTTCAACACTCCCATCATCCCCTATGGAAACTTCTATAAGAAATTCTAAAATTGTAAATCTAAATAACAATATGAGTGAAGTTGATGACCAAGCAATATATCTACCCCCAGCTATTGAAACACCGGTATCTCCTGAGGCTCCAGTTCTGCAACGGTCATCAAGACGCACTAAACCTCCTGACCGTCTCAACTTATAAATAGGAGGGGAGAATGAGGTGGGCGCATGTGCACGTGTGCAAGGCTTTTCCAGAGTATGCGCATGTGCGGAGTATTTCGGGCAAGAAATGCTTGCGGAATCAGCCATGTTTGCCAGACGTTTCTGAGTTTATGTATTCAAGAAATAAGTTGCTTAAAGCTTAAATAATGTTAATAAGTAAATTACGAGTAATGAAAGTTTAATTTACCTCACAACAGAAGGATATCGGCACGACTTGGAGAATTGCTTTACAAGGAGGGACTGGATAGACTGGGGCTTTTTTTGTAGAGCATAGAAAGCCCGACAGTGCTCCATGGAAGTTTATAAAATCATGTGGAGCAGGGTTAGGATGCCCTCACTCGTGACTTCTACAGTTGAATTAAGGCTCCTCTTTGTTAAGACTCTGCCCCCTCTTGGAATAAGGTTCCACTATCCCTGCTGAGTGTCAGCCAGCTTTCTGTGATTCTTGCACAAAGATCCAAAATCCCAGGGAAATGCCGCGACTTTCTGTAATATATTCTCCATTTAAATATTTATTCTCCATTAGGGTGGTCACGGTGGCGCAGCGGTAGAGTTGCTGCCTCACAGCGAATGCAGCGCTGGAGACCTGGGTTTGATCTCGACTACGGGTGCTGTCTGCACGGAGCTGGTATGTTCTCCCCATGACCTGCGTGGGTTTTCTCTGAGATCTTCTGTTTCCTGCCACATTCCAAAGACGTACAGGTTTGTAGTTTAATTGGCTTGGTAAATGTAAAAATTGTCCCTAGTGGGTGTAGGATGGAGTGAAGGGCCTGTCCCACTTTCACGACCTATTCATGACCACTGCCGAGTTTGCCCTTGACTCGTACTCGCAGCATGGTCATCACTAGGTCGTAAGAGGTCACAGGTAGAAAAAGAGAAGAGGTCCTGAAAGGAGAATTTAGGGAGTTAGGAGGAGAGTTAAGGCAAAGGTAACAATCTCGGGATTACTGCCTGTGCCACGCGACAGTGAGAGTAGGAATGGAGCGAGGTGGAGGATAAATGCATGGCTGAAGGACTGGTGCAGAGGGCAGGGATTCAAGTTTCTGGATCATTGGGACCTCTTTTGTGGAAGGTGTGACCTGTACAAAAAGGACGGGTTGCACTTGAACCCGAGGGGAACCAATATCCTGGCGGGGAGATTTGCAAAGGCTACTGGGGAGACTTTAAACTAGAACGGTTGGGGGGAGGGACTCAAATAGAGAAAGCTAGTAAGTGTGTGAGGCACAAGGTAGAGAAGGGAAGCACACAGACCCAACATGTAGGGGGGAAAGAAGAAAAATATAATAAACAGAGAATAAGAGGTGGTGGGTTTCTTAAATGTGTGAGCAGAGAGACAGAGGGGCGTAAAATGAGGGTAGAAGCAATAGGTAGCAAGGTGAAAAGTAAAAGTGGCAGGCAGACAAATCCAGGGCAAAAATCAAAAAGGGCCATTTTTCAACATAATTGTATAAGGGGTAAGTAAGAGTGTTGTAAAAACAAGCCTGAAGGCTTTGTGTCTCAATGCAAGGAGTATTCGTAATAAGGTGGATCAGTTGAATGTGCAGATAGCTATTAATGATTATGATATAGTTGGGATCACGGAGACATGGCTCCAGGGTGACCAAGGCTGGGAGCTGAACATCCAGGGATATTCAATATTCAGGAGGGATAGACAGAAAGGAAAAGGAGGTGGGGTCGCATTGCTGGTTAGAGAGGAGATTAACGCAATAGAAAGGAAGGACATTAGCTTGGAGGATGTGGAATCAATATGGGTAGAGCTGCAAAACACTAAGGGGCAGAAAACGCTAGTGGGAGTTGGGCACAGGCCACCTAACAGTAGTAGTGGAGTTGGGGATGGCATCAAAGGAAATTAGAAATGCGTGCAACAAAGGTAAAACAGTTATAATGGGTGACTTCAATCTACATATAGATTGGGTGAATCAAATTGGCTGAGGGGTGCTGAGGAAGAGGATTTCTTGTAATGTATGTGGGATAGTTTTCTAAACCAACATGTAGGGGAACCAACGAGAGAGCAGATCCCACTTCATCTCTCTCCACAACCACACCTCTGCTACAGCCACAGTCACTCAAGGCGTTCCCCAAGGCTCCGTACTCGGCCCCCTCCTCTTCATCATCTACATCCTCCCCCTTGGTCAGATACTCCGCCGCTTCAACCTGGACTTCCACCGTTACGCCGATGACACCCAGATCTACCTCGGCACCAAATCCCCCCCCACAATCCCCCCACAATCCCATATCAACTCCTGTTTGTCAGCTTTAAAAACCTGGATGCAACACAACTTCCTCAAACTCAACACTGATAAAACAGAATTCCTCCTCATAGGCTCCAAATCCACACTCAGCAAAATCAATAACTCCACTCTCACCATCGACGGCACCACTGTCTCCCCATCTCCCCAGGCCCGCAACCTTGGCGTGATCTTTGATTCCACCCTCTCCCTTCAGCCTCACATCCGCCATGTCATTAAAACCTCCTTCTTTCACCTCTGCAACATCGCCAAAATCAGACCCTCTCTCGCACCTCCCGCTGCTGAAAGACTCATCCATGCCTTCATCTCCTCCCGACTGGACTACTGCAACTCACTTCTCCTTGGCATCAGCTCCACCTACATCAACCGACTCCAACTGGTCCAGAACGCAGCCGCCCGACTCATCACCCACACCAAATCCTGGCATCACATCACTCCAGTCCTCAAACAACTTCACTGGCTTCCCATCTCCCACCGGATCACCTACAAAATCCTGGTCCTCACCTACAAAGCCCTCCACCATCTGCCCCCCCCCCCCCCATATCTCACTGACCTCCTCTTCCCCTACCAACCCTCACGGTCCCTGAGATCCACATCAGCCGGTCTCCTCTCCATCCACAAATCCAACCTCCGCAGTTTTGGGGACAGAGCCTTCTCCAGGGCAGCTCCCAGGCTCTGGAACTCCCTCCCCCAACTGATCCGCAATTCCGTGTCCCTCATCATCTTCCAGTCCCGCCTCAAGACCCATCTCTTCACCTCTGCCTATCCTTAGCCCCACGTCCCCCACCCTTTTCATCTGTGCTTTAATTGCCTCATATTGTGTTTTGAATTGAATTCTGTCTTTAACTTATGTACTAGTCATGTCTCTACTATTTATTTCATTCCGCTTACATGTTTTTCCTCTACTTGCTAAATTTTTGTAAGGTGTCCTTGAGACTCTTGAAAGGCGCCCATAAATAAAATTTATTATTATTATTATTATTATTATAATACTAGACTGGGTATTGAGTAATGAGGAAGGGTTAGTTAGCAGTCTTGTTGTGCGTGGCCCCTTGGGCAAGAGTGACCATAATATGGTTGAGTTCTTCATTAGGATGGAGTCATTTCGTTTGGACCTCAAGGGGTCCAAATGAAAAATAAATTGAATCTTGAATCTTGAATCTTGAGTGACATATTTAATTCAGAAACAATGGTTCTGAACTTAAAGAAAGGTAACTTTGAGCGTATGAGATGTGAATTTGCCAACATTGACTGGCAATTAATTCTTAAAGGGTTGACGGTGGATATGCAATGGAAGGCATTTAAAGGCTGCATGGATGAACTACAACAATTGTTCACCCCAGTTTGGCAAAAGAATAAATCAGGGAAGGTAGTGCATCCGTGGATAACAAGGGAAATCAGGGATAGTATCAAAACAAAAGATGAAGCATACAAATTAGCAAAAAGAAGCAGCCTACCAGAGGACTGGGAGAAATTCAGTCCAGCAGAGGAGGACAAAGGGCTTAATCAGGAAAGGGAAAATAGATTATGAAAGAAAACTGGCAGGGAACATAAAAACTGACTGCAAAGGTTTATATAGATATGTGAAGAGAAAAAGATTAGTTAAAACAAATGTAGGCCCCTTGCAGTCAGAAACAGGTGAATTGATCATGGGGAACAAGGACATGGCAGACCAATTGAATAACTACTTTGGTTCTGTCTTCACTCAGGAAGACATAATTAATCTGCCGGAAATAGCAGGGGACCGCGGGTCAAATGAGATGGAGGAATTGAGTGAAATCCAGGTTAGCCGGGAAGTGGTGTTGGGTAAATTGAATGGATTAAAGGCCGATAAATCCACAGGGCCAGATAGGCTGCATCCCAGAGTACTTAAGGAAGTAGCCCCAGAAATAGTGGATGCAGTGATAATTTTTCAAAACTCTTTAGATTCTGGAGTAGTTCCTGAGGATTGGAGGGTAGCTAATGTAACCCCACTTTTTAAAAAAAGGAGGGATAGAGAAAACGGGGAATTGCAGACCAGTTAGTCTAACATTGGTAGTGGGGAAACTGCTAGTCAGTTATTAAAGATGGGAAATTTGGAAAGTGGTAAAATCATTGGACAAAGTCAGCATGGATTTATGAAAGGTAAATCATGTCTGACGATTCTTATAGAATTTTTCGAGGAGGTAACTAGTAGAGTGGATAAGGGAGAACCAGTGGATGTGTTATATCTGGACTTTCAGAAGGCTTTCGACAAGGTCCCACATAAGAGATTAGTAGACAAACTTAAAGCACACGGTATTGGGGGTTCAGTATTGATGTGGATAGAGAACTGGCTGGCAGACAGGAAGCAAAGAGTAGGAGTTAACGGGTCCTTTTCAGAATGACGGGCAGTGACTAGTGGGGTACCACAAGGCTCAGTGCTGGGACCCCAGCTATTTAAAATATATATTAATGATTTGGACGAGGGAATTGAATGCAACATCTCCAAGTTTGCGGATGACACGAAGCTGGGGGGCAGTGTTAGCTGTGAGGAGGCTGCAAGATGACTTGGATAGGCTGGGTGAGTGGGCAAATGTATGGCAGATGCAGTATAATGTGGATAAATGTGAGGTTATCCACTTTGGTAGCAAAAACAGGAAAATAAACTATTACCTGATTGGTGGCCGATTAGGAAAAGGGGAGATGCAACGAGACCTGGATGTCATGGTACACCAGTCATTGAAAGTAGGCATGCAGGTGCAGCAGGCAGTGAAGAAAGCGAATGGTATGTTAGCATTCAGAGCAAAAGGATTTGAGTATAGGAGCAGGGAAGTTCTACTGCAGTTGTAAAGGGTCTTGGTGAGACCACACCTGGAGTATTGCATACAGTTTTGGTCTCCTAATCTGAGGAAGGACATTCTTGCCATAGAGGGAGTACAGAGAAGGTTCACCAGACTGATTCCTGGGATGTCAGGACTTTCATATGAACAAAGACTGGATAGACTCGGCTTGTACTCGCTAGAATTTAGAAGATTGAGGGGGGATCTTAAAGAAACTTACAAAATTCTTAAGGGGTTGGACAGGCTAGATGCAGGAAGATTGTTCCCGATGTTGGGGAAGTCCAGAACAAGGGGTCACAGTTTAAGGATAAAGGGGAAATCTTTTAGGACTGCGATGAGAAAAACATTTTTCAAACAGAGAGTGGTGAATCTCTGGAATTCTCTGCCACAGAATGTAGTTGAGGCCAGTTCATTGGCTATATTTAAGAGGGAGTTAGATGTGGCCCTTGTGGCTAAAGGGATCAAGGGGTATGGAGAGAAAGCAGGTACAGGATACTGAGTTGGATGATCAGCCATGATCATATTGAATGGCGGTGCAGGCTCGAAGGGCCGAATGGCCTACTCCTGCACCTATTTTCTATGTTTCTATGTAGGTAGGTCGTAGCAGGTCGTGATGCTAGTCGTAGGTACTCGTGGCATCAAGTAGGTTGGGGCTTTTTTTCTAGCCTGATAAAAAATGGCCACGAGTAAAAAAGGTCGTGAATTAGGTCGTGAAAGTGGGACAGGCCCTTTAATGTGCTGGGATCGCTGGTCGGCACGGACCCGCTGGGCCGAAGGGCCTGTTTCCACGCTGTATCTCTAAACTAAACTAAACTGTCTGCATCTTGGTGGAACTGGCTCTTTGGCCCACCGAGTCCACGCCAACCAGTGATCGCCCCGTATAGTACCACCGTCTTATACACTAGATACAATTTTACACAAGCCAATTAACCTGCAAACCTGCACGTCTTTGGAATGTGGGAGGAAACCGGAGCAAGTGCAGAAAACCTGCGTGGTCACAGGGAGATGGTGCAAACTCCGTACCGGCAGCACCCCTAGTCAGGATCGAACCCTAGTCTGTGGCACTACCCGTCATGCTCCTGTGCGGCTTGTCGGTACACATGTGCACTCCAGTATACATTGCCTCAAACCTATGGTCGCGATATGCTAATTCCGTGAGTGGAAATATCCATGACTGGAAGACCCGTATACTGGGTCCTCTGCCATTCCCTTGTTCCCAAACACTATTTCCCACCCTCCTTCTCCAGGGGATGAATCAATGTTCATCGCCACTTCTCTCTCCCTATTACAGGCAAGGATTAATTGAAATGTACAGCTGTACTCCACGGAAACAGACGGTGACCAATGTCGACACCTATCAACGTGCGTCCTGCTTGCCTGCATTAGGCCTCTATCCCCCCCCCCACCGTCTACTCTATTCATGAACTTGTCCATTGTAATTGTGTCTCTTTGCATCACCACTTCTGGTAACTCGTTCTACACACCAACCACCCTCGTCCTCAATAACCCAAGCCTTCAGATTTCCCACCGTCTATTTTTTCCACATATCCTTCGCTAGTTTGCCCTCAGTTTTTTTCTCTATTATCCACTTTGTCCTCCCTTTTTGAATTCTGAATTTGTCACAGTCTACAACTAACTTTTGCCTCCTAATACATTTCCCCCTTCCACCGCACGCCCCATCCTTATCTCCCTTGGTCAGCCACCATGGGCTCAGCCCGTCCCTGCAATCTTTCCTCCTCCTTGGGTACATACTGCCGAGTATATATTACGTTTGCTGAAATTCTGCCGCTGCTTTTCCATTGTCCTGCCTGCTAATCTAATCGACTCCGTCCACTTAGTCAACTCCTCCCAGTTGCACGAAAACGCCCTTTAATCACGATAAACAGTTGCTTCTCACTATCAAACTGCTTACAAAGTTCTCTCCTCTGTTCTGTCTTAGAGTCAAACGGCACCAAAACTGGCCCTCCGACCCAACACATGCCAACCAAGATGCCTCCATTGAAACTAGTTCCATATCTCTCCAGACCCGGTTCCTATCCAGGACCCCGTCCAAATGATCCTATAATGTTGTTATTGCCCCTGCCTCAACTACCTCCTCTCGAAGCTCGTCCCAAATATCCACAACCCTCTGTATGGTAAACCTGCCCCTTAAATCTTTCCCCCCTCACCTTAAACCTATGCGGTCTTGTCCTTGATTCCTGTATCAAGACTGTTGATTCTATCTGTTCTCCTCATCAATTTAGCCACCTCTAAAAGATCATCCCTCAGCCTCACGCACTCCAAGGAGTAAAGTCCCAGCCTGTCACTGTAGATCAGGCCCTTGGGTCCTGGCTACATCCCCCTAAATCTCAATAGCACTCTTCCCAGCTTAATGGCATCTTTCCTTCAGCAAAGCGACCAAAACTGAGCACAATACCCCACGTACGGCCTCACTAACATTTGTCTGCGGAGGGCGCTCAGCATCGCCAAGGACTGCTCTCACCCCAACCATGGACTGTTTACCCTCCTACCATCCAGGAGGCGCTACAGGTCTCTCTGTTGCCGGACCAGCAGGACCAGGAACAGCTTCTTCCCGGCGGCTGTCACTCTACTCAACAACGTACCTCGGTGACTGCCAATCACCACCCCCCCCGGACACTTATTATTATTTATTCAAATCATTTGCTATGTCGCTCTTCCAGGGAGATGCTAAATGTGTTTCGTTGTCTCTGTACTGTACACTGACAATGACAATTAAAGTTGAACCTGAATCTGAATCTGTACAACCGCAGCATAATGGTTCACGTTCTATACTCAATACCCTGACTGACGAAGGCCAAGGTGACAAAAGCCTTCTCCGTCACCCTATCTACCAGAGATACCACCTCCAGGGAACGATGTACCATACTCTTATTATTTAAGAAGGAACTGCAGATGCTGGAAAAATCGAAAGTAGACAAAAAATGCTGGAGAAACTCAGCGGGTGAGGCAGCATCTATGGAGCGAAGGAAATAGGGTTTCGGCCCGAAATGTTGCCTTCTTCAGACTGATCTGTCCTTCAGTCTGAAGAAGGGTTTCGGCCCCAAAAAACGTTGCCCATTTCCTTCGCTCCATAGATGCTGCCTCACCCGCTGAGTTTCTCCAAGGTTATGCCCTGGTTGACTTCCCTAATACCTTACACCTATCACCTCAAACTATTTTATAAGGTCACGATATTGTGTACCGCAAGGATTATATTAGATATTAATTTGCTGGAAAGTTAGGCACAGAATTGACAAATGGAATGCAATCGTGATCAGTGTGAAGTGAAGCGCTCCGCAAGGTCAAAGGAGGGTAGGACATTTACCTTAATGATAGGACACTAGGGAATCCCTAGAGACCCTTGCCACGTCACAGCCGCCAGCATAACCAAGGACGAGTTGAACCCTGGCCACTCCCTCTTCTCCCCTCACCCATCGATCACAAGGTACAGAAGTGTGAAAACGCACACCTCCAGATTCAGGGACAGTTTCTTCCCAGCTGTTATCAGGCATCTGAATCATCCTACCACAACCAGAGAGCAGTGCTGAACTACTATCTACCTCTTTGATGACCCTCGGACTATCCTTGATCAGACTTTGCTGGCTTTACCTCGCACTAAACGTTATTCCCTTATCATGTTTTTATACACTGTAATCGGCTCAATTTGTAATCATGATTTGTCTTTGTACTGACTGGCTAACATGCAACATAAAGCTTTTCATAAAGCAATAAAAGATATTATTATTATTTCACTGTACCTCGGTACACGCGACAATAAACCAAACTGAATCAATCAACTGACCACATGGTGCCAGAACAACCACCTTGCCCTCAATGTCAGTAGAAAGATTTCAGAAGAGGAAGGTCGAGGATCCACAAACCTGTCGTCATCGATGGGATGGTGGTGGAGAGGGTCCAAAACTTCTAATTCCTGACCGAGGAAGCTCTGTCCTGGACCTGGCAGATTGATTCATTCACAAAGAAAGCTTATCAACGTACCTACTTCCTTAGAAGATTGAGGAGGTTCGGTATGTCCACCGATGATACTCTCTCAAACTTCTACAGCTGTAGAGGGGAGAGCATATCGACTGGTTGCATCACGGCCTGGTTCAGCGGCTTGAACGTCCAGGAATGAAGGAGATTGTAAAAAGTGATGAACACTGCCCAGTCCGTACTGACCTCCCCACCATCGAAGGAGACAGGACATACATGGTAAATGGTAGGGAATTGAAGAATATAACCATATAACAATTACAGCACGGAAACAGGCCATCTCGGCCCTACAAGTCCGTGCTGAACAATTATTTTCCCTTAGTCCCACCTGCCTGCACTCATACCATAACCCTCCATTCCCTTCTCATCCATATGCCTATCCAATTTATTTTAAATGATACCAATGAACCTGCCTCCACCACTTCCACTGGAAGCTCATTCCACACCGCTACCACTCTCTGAGTAAAGAAGTTCCCCCTCATATTACCCCTAAACTTCTGTCCCTTAATTCTGAAGTCATGTCCTCTTGTTTGAATCTTCCCTATTCTCAAAGGCAAAAGCTTGGCCACATCAACTCTGTCTATTACATGGTAAATGGTAGGGAATTGAAGAATGTAGGTGAACAGAGGGATCTGGGAATAACCGTGCATAGTTCCTTGAAGGTGGAATCTCATATAGATAGCGTGGTAAAGAGAGCTTTTGGTGTGCTGGCCTTTATAAATCAGAGCATTGAGTATAGAAGCTGGGATGTAATGTTAAAATTGTACAAGGCATTGGTGAGACCAAATCTGGAGTATGGTGTACAATTTTGGTCGCCCAATTATAGGAAGGATGTCAACAAAATAGAGAGAGTACAGTGGAGATTTACTAGAATGTTGCCTGTGTTTCAACAACTAAGTTACAGAGAAAGGTTGAATAAGTTAGGTCTTTATTCTCTGGAGCGCAGAAGGTTAAGGGGGGGGACTTGATAGAGGTGTTTAAAAATGATGAGAGGGATAGACAGAGTTGATGTGGACAAGCTTTTCCCTTTGAGAATAGGGAAGATTCAAACAAGAGGACATGACTTCAGAATGAAGGGACAGAAGTTTAGGGGTAACATGAGGGGGAACTTCTTTACTCAGAGAGTGGTGGCGGTGTGGAATGAGCTTCCAGTGGAAGTGGTGGCGGCAGGTTCGTTGGTATCATTTAAAAATAAATTGGATAGGCATATGGATGAGAAGGGAATGGAGGGTTATGGTATGAGTGCAGGCAGGTGGGACTAAGGGAAAAAAAGTTGTTCGGCACGGACTTGTAGGGCCGAGATGGCCTGTTTCCGTGCTGTAATTGTTATATGGTTATATGGTTAACTGGAATCGCTGGGGATCATGACAAAAACCTTCTCGTGGCGATCCCTGGAAGCGACGACGCGATTCACTCTGTGACGATTCGGGCGACAATTCTGTCAACATGTTGGACGACGACAGAAGCCGACGGCGAGCTGCATCGTCTGACACACGAGCGAGCCAACTGGAATCGCTAACTCAAAAGGGCAGCCAGCATCATCAGAGGCCCACACCACCCTCTCCTCCCACTGCTGCCATCGGGAAGAAGGGATAGGAGACTGAAAACTGTAACATCCACGTTCAGGAGCAGTTTCTTCCCAACAACCACCAGGCTATTAAACACTGTGACTTCCAAATAGGGTTCGAACCACAAGGGATTGGGGGCAATGCTTGTGTCTTACCCTGCCCAATCTCTCCCTGTATGTCCGACCACTGTATTGCTTCACAAAACACGACACACTGCATTTGCTGAGTTTAACCTTCATCTGCCAACACTCCGTCCAACTTGTCATTTGAGCTGCATCCTGCTGAAGCCTGGGACAACATTCCTCATTATGCAGGACATCCACAGAATTAAGAATCCATTAACCCACATCACAAAAAGCACCGATCCCTGCGACACACTATTGACCACTGACTTTCAATCACAGAAATGTCCTTCCACCACTTACGCCTGCTTCCCATCACCAAGTCAATTATAGTCCCACTGAGTCAAATCACCTTGGATCGAATGTGCATTAATCTTTGGAATCATGTCGAACGACTAAGTTATTTCTGGACAACATCGACCGCTATGTTTTCATCAATCTCTCTCTTTTTTTTTTTTTAAATCTCCTCCAAAAACTATCAAATTATCGAAGATCGACACAAAATGCTGGAGTAACTCAGCGGGACAGGCTGCATCTCTGGAGAGAAGGAATGGGTGACATTTTGGGTCGAGACCCTTCTTCAGACTGAGAGACAGAATTTCTGGTCAAAAGCAATCCCGAATCGGTCTCTGTCTTTCCAAAGGTACATAAATCCTATCCCCGAGAACCTTCCACAATAATTGTCCAATAAACAATATATTACAGTCTTTGGGCTTGCCTTTTGATATTTTGAACCGTCTTACCCGTTCCTCTTGCCCCTGATCTCCAGTCTTCTGTTCTCGCGTACTGCTGGCTTCTATATCTATCCTTGTTTTTATCTCCTGCTCACCATGCTTCTAGTCCACCCCCCCCCACCCCCCCCCCCCCCCTGTCATTCTAGCTTAAGCCCTGCCCAGCACATGATCACTGTTCCTCAACTCTCTCATTACACAATATTAGTTCTAAAATAGCACGTTTCCCTCTTTGGTTTCTCAAAACACTGACCTAGAAAGCCACCCTCACCCACACCGCTGCAGCCGATTCACTGTGCTACTTAACAACAAACAGCTGAAGGGTCTCAGCGGGGGGGAAGCAGCATTTGTAGAGACAAACAGTTTAGTTTCGAGATACAGTGTGGGAGGAAACCGAAGATCTCGGAGAAAAACCACGCGGTCACGGGGAGAATGTACAAACGCCCTTACCGTGCTGTCTGTAAGGGCGCCCCACAGCCTCCTTCGCTCAAGGGGAAAAAAGGCCCAGCCTGTCCAGCCTCTCCTCACAAATCAAAGGCTACTGAACCACTCACATCCTTGTAAATCTCCTCTGCACCTTTGGATATCCTTCCTGTTGTGGGGTGACCAGAGCTGTACACGGTACTTAATAGTGGCCTCACAATATCTGTGAACCAACTCAGCACTCAATGACCAGTGAGCGTGCACATGCCAAGCACCTTCTTCACCACCTTGTCCACCCGTCTGGCCACTTTCTTGGCACGATGTCCATACACCCCCACAACACTCCCCAGGGCCCAACCATTCACTGTGCAACTCCTGACCTGGTGTGCCCCACCAAAATGCAATACCTCACATTTACCTGAATTAAACTCCATCGGCCATTCTTTAGCCCTTCGGCCCAGTTAGTACACAGAACAGCACAGGACTTCGGCCCACAATGTCAGTGCCAAACACAGTCCCCAGTTAAACGGCTTGCATTTGGAAGATAATGGGCTAATTAGGGAGAGTCACCTTGGCTTTGTCCAAGGACTTGGTTGAAGTCTTTTGAGGAGGTGACAAAGGTGAGCGTTGATGGTGGGGCACTTGAATTTTAGTGATAAAGTTCTTCATGGTAGGCTGATCCAGAAAACACTAAGATGCATGGGATCGATGGGGACTTGCCTGCAACATCGTACAAGAAGCATTTACGATAGTGATGTTAATGAGGCATTCAGGTAGACACATGAATGGGCAGGGAATGGAGGGAATGGATCATGTGCATGAAGATGGGTTAATTTGGCATCATGTTCAGCACAGACATGATGGGATGAAGGGCCTGTTCCTGTGCTGTACTATTCTATGTTCTATCACAAGACCAAAAATGTAGACCGTTGTCTAGTGTAGGCTCACCCTGTCAAATTGGAACAACAACATTTTTACTCTACGAAATCCACGAAAGGCTAGGACTACGACCTCTTGCTTTAACTGCTGGCCTTCAGTACTGGTGCATGAAGACAATAGACAATAGGTGCAGGAGTAGGCCATTCGGCCCTTCGAGCCAGCACCGCCATTTACTGTGATCATGGCTGATCATCCACATTCAGTACCCCGTTCCTGCCTTCTTCCCACATCCCCTGACTCCGCTATCTTTAAGAGCTCTATCTAACTCTCTATTGAAAGCACCCAGAGAATTGGCCTACACTGCCTTCTGGGGCAGAGAATTCCACAGACTGGGTGAAAAAGTGTTTTCCTCATCTCCGTCCTAAATGGCCTACCCCTTATTCTTAAACTGTGGCCCCTGGTTCTGGACTCCCCCAACATCGGGAACATGTCTCCTGCATCGGGGCACATAGGTCCCATTAAACATTCACCCGAAGACGAGAGACCAGGGGGATGGAGACATGACGGAACCGATGGGCGAGGCTGGAGGCGAGGAGAGGGAACCGGGGCCGGGCCCGGGCCCAAAGCATCCTCAAGGTCAACCCTTAAGTATGCGGAAATCCAGCACGCGAAAAACTACAAAAATTCAGGGCGTGACAAACATTTAGGATACAAAACGGGGCCAAAATTTAGGACGCAGAAAGGTACGTAAATTCAGGATTCGTAAAGGTACAAAAATTTTGGACACCAAAAGTGACAAAAATTCAGGATGGGAAAAGTGAGGAAAATTGAGGACGCAAAAAGCGACGCAAATCACGACGCGAAAAACGACAAACTTCACGACGTGAAATGCAACTGAATGTCAGGAGGTGAAAACTGACACAATTTCAGCACACGAAAAGCGCCGAAATTTCAGCATACAAAAGGCGACGAAAATTCAACATGCGAAAAGCGACGATAATTCATCACGGGAAAAGGTGGATGGGCGAGGAGAGGGATGTGGTGCCCAAGGAAGGCCTATTGCTGGAGCCCCTGCAGCAGCCTGGGGCTCGCCTGGATCGGGCACCACTCATAAGAACTAGAGTGCAGGCTGGACTTTGCTAATGGAACCAAAACCTGGCACCTCTTGCATGCGGGCTCAGCAGACTATTTCTGTACGCTTTGCTAATCGGGGATATGCTTAGGTATGGCAATACGTGACTGAATGCAAGAAAATAATTTCTTTGTGCCTTTGTTCATGTGACAAATAAAGGCATCATTGAACCATTCAGCATAAAAACTTATCCAATCATTTTAACAAATGCTCTACTTTTATGTGCCAGCGTAGTTGACCTCACCTTTCCCACATTATAGTCTTCTGTCATTTCTTCAGACTGAGGGCCCGTTACCCGACTGCACAGTCACTTTTCATTCAGGGTAAGGGCCAATCACTGTCTGACTGTATGGAGCCAAGGTTTGTACAGGGTGGCGGACATTCACTGTACAAGATTCACTGTCTGATGAAGGGTCTCCACCCGAAACCTCACCCATCCCTTCTCTCCAGAGATGCTGCCTGTCCTGCTGAGTCACTCCAGCTTTTTGTGTCTATCTTCGCTGCACAAACTCACTGGTGATTCTGGGCGAGGATAACACACAGTTTGAGACTGCACCAAAGTTACCGTTTGACGGGTTGAAAGGTACATCATGGACACAGGCTCTTCAGCCCATGCCAACCAGCAATCACCTGTTCACATGAGTTCTACATTGTCCCATTGTATGCATGTACTTCCCAACATTGGGCAATTGTTTACATGTCAATTAACCTGCAAATCCTTTCAGCACAGAGGGTGTTGGGTGTATGGAACGAGCAGCCGGAGGAGGTAGTTGAGGCTGGGATTATCACGTTTAAAAGATGATTAGACAGGTACATGAATAGGACAAGTTTAGAGGGATAAGGGCCAAATGCAGGCAGGTGGGACTAGTGTAGATGGGCCATGTAGGCAAGTTGGGCCGAGGGGACTGTTGTGCTGTAAAATGCTACGACTATCTTCGGAATGTGGGAAGAAACAGGAGCACCCGGAGGGAAACCCACGCGGTCATGGGGAGAACGTGCAAACTCCGCACAGGCAGTACCCGAGGTCAGGATCGAACCCGGGTCTCTGGCGCTGTGAGGGAACAGCTCTACCAGCAGCAGTACTTGATTCATGTTCTCCAGCCGATCCTTGGCCTGAACTGATGCTGCTCGACTGGCTGAGTTCTTGCTGCAGTTTAGTTCGTTTTCACCAGATTCCAGTTAGAGCCACTCAGTGCCTGAATGAGCTCATTCTGAGTGAGAGTTCCTCATGCACGAGTCCACAGAATCAGTGTCGGGTTTGGAGCGAGGGGCACTTACTCGGAAATGGTACAAATTCACTGTTTACTCAAGGTTGTTATCCCTTGCCTTATCTCCACAGAGTGGCTGTTTATGGAGGGCACTATCAGAGTTGCCTGGGTGAGTAACTATGCTGCGTTATCTGGAGGATGCAGACTGCAGCCACTGTGGGCCGTGATAGTGAGAGTGTTCATGAGGTCGTGCGATAGGAGAAGAATGAGGCCATTCAGCCCATCAAGTCTACTACCATTCAATCATGGCTGATCTACCTCTCTCTCCTAACCCCATTCTCCTGCCTTCTCCCCATAAGCCTGACACGCATTCTGATCTAGAATCTATCTATCTCTGCCTTAAAAATATCCATTGACTTGGCCTCCACAGCCTTCTGTGGCAAATAATTCCACAGATTCACCACCATGACTGTTCAGGGTGGTGAGGGGGGCACAATCAGCTGGACTACTTTGCCCTTAATGATAAAGGGGCTTCTTGGCTGGTGTTCGATCTGCATTCATCGGGGTCGGTGGAAAGTGTCCCATCACAACCCTGACTTGCGGCTTGTGCAGATGTTGGGCGGGATGGCATTGCAACATTAGGAGGTGAATCACTCAACATGTGAAATCCAGTCTCTGACCTACTCTGACAGCTGGGGTGCTCATGTGAACGGTCTCAGAGATTTTCACGTCACGGTGGTAGAGTTGCTGTCTTACAGCGCCAGAGACCCGGGTTCGATCCCGGCTACGGGTGCTGCCAGTTTGGAGTCACGTTCTTCACGTGACCACGTGTGTTTTCTCCAAAAAAAATTGTTTTTCTCCCACGCTCCAAAGATGTACAAGTTTGTAGGTTAATTGGCTTGGTATAAATGTAAATTGTCCCTAGCGTGTGTTAATGTGCGGGGATCGCTTGTCAGTGTGGAGTCGGTGGGCCTGTTTCTGTGCTGTTTCTCTAAACTAAACTAAATAGTGTTGAACTTGGCAAAGGTTTTGCCACTTACTTCAAGGGTAGGTGGTTAGACCCTCTCTCGTTTCATATACTCAGCGCCTGGCACCTTAATGCACGATTGGCACATGCCACATTTAATCCTGTTTTAGTTTACTTTAGCTTATTATTGTCACGTGTACCGAGGTACAGTGAAAAGCTTTTGTGTTTTGTGCTATCCAGTCAGTGAAAAGGCAGCACATGATTACAATCATGAGAATTCAATTTACTCAGACGGTAAGAAATTACAGAGAATTCTAAACATAGCTCTGGCCATCACACAAACCAACCTCCTGGGTGGCAGTGTGAAATGTGAGGAGGATGCCATGAGAATGCACGGTGACTTGGGCAGGTTGGGGGAGTGGGCAGATGCATGGCAGATGAAGTTTAATGCAGATAAATGTGAGATTTTACTTCGGAGTCACGTGAGTGACTACGTGAAGAACCCCGCCACGACGCATGCGTGTCATATCGCTTCACGCTTGCGAAACGACAGGCGGGGTGGAGTGTGCCCCGCAGCGGTAAGTTTGAAACCGCGACCTGCAGGTAAGTGATTTACTCTGCGGTAGTTTTATCCGCGCTGTTTTTACACGGGGGGGGGAAGCTGGACAAAATAGTGTCCACAAGTGCTGCGAGTGAAGCTGGCTGGGGAGGACCGCGAAGTTGCGGGAGCCAGCAGCAGCTGAAGGCACAAGCCCCGTAAGAGATCAGCTGTGCCGACTTTTGGTCCCGCGCCGGCCAGAACACCACGGCCGGGCGGGAGACTATTCAGATGGGGCCGTCCACTTTGACAAGTCGATAACGGCAGGAGACAGGGTGGAACGACGTTCCCCCGTAGCGACTATTTTAACTTGAACCTGCAGGTAAGAGCTGCGGTTTTTTTCTGTTTTTACCATGCTAATTACAGGTGGAGAAACCAACGGGCTGCGACAAAGCTGGTGGGCTAGATGGGATCAGCTGTGCCCGATGTCGCCTCCACACCGGCCAGATCCACTCCACGGCAGTAAGGACAAAGCTGGTGAGGGAGGACCGTGGAGCAGCGGGCAGCCAGCAGCAGCCAGCGGCACTTGGATCACCGATAGTGGGATCAGCTGTGCCCAATGTCGCCTCCGCACCAGCCAGATCCACGCGGCCGGGCGGAAAGGATAGACACAAAAACAAACAAGGTCGTGGACTCAGAGGAGTCCGACTTTGAACAACCGCGGGCGGCCAGCGACCGAGAGCGCTGGAGCCGGATGGAGCGGTGTGTGGAGCATTTGCTCCAACGTGGCAGACTCCGGGAGATGGAGTCGGGTCATTGTGGGCCCTATGATAAACCCACAGCAGTACTTCTTGAAGGGCTGCACAGTGCTTCCACCTCATCAGAGGGGAGCACTGCGGGTCAGTTCTGGGCTGACCTGGAAGAGGGGTCCGCAGAAGGAAAGACAAGTGTGCAAGGGGTGCAGGAACAAGAGAACCTACTAGACTAATAAAATGGACTCCAACAAACACTACAGCCAAAGACAGCACCCCTACGCACCCACCAGCAGAACTGGTGAAAGCTCGAAGGCCCGGTATTCAAAACATGAGTCTTTTTTAGGCCATGGCCCAGACCGCCCTTCTTGGAAGATGCGGGGACCTCCAACGCCAACCAAACCGAAAATCCAGACACCAGCGCAACAACAGCAGCGAAGAACCTACAAAAAGAAGTAAACCTGCCACTGGTAACTATGGAGGTAGGTGGGTCTGGTTCCCTACAAAATACAGTGGGCACGGAGATTGGGGGGAGACTACACTCTTTTCTGAATGCATGGCATGTTAACAACCGATACTTACATCTTAAGCAGTATCCAGGGATATACAATAGAGTTTATACATAAGTACAGCCCTCCAGTTCAACATATACCGAACCGAATGTTCGTGCCTTCTGATAAAGAAAAATCAAAAGCGCAAGCTGAACTGGAGCGGCTTTACGTAAAAGGTGTAATTGAGAAAACTCAACACGAACCATTAGAATTCGTGTCCAATATATTTATCAAAAACAAAAAAGATGGTGGTTGTCGGATCACTTTAAACGTTAATAGTCACTTTAAAATGGAAACCTTTGTTACTGCTAAACAATTAATTTCCAAAGGTTACTTCATGGCCAGCATCGATTTAAAAGATGCTTACTATTCAGTGCCTATACGAGGTGACCACAGATGTTACTTAAAATTCAACTGGATGGGCAACTCTGGCAGTATAAAGCACTGCCAAATGGGTTATCATCAGCCCCAGGCTGTTCACAAAAATTTTGAAACCAGCCCTAGCGTTTCTACGGAAATGTAAACACATGGTCATGGCATATTATGGGCAAAACTTTGGAATTGGCCAAACAAACTGTAACAGCCACAAAACAGTTATTTGAAAAACTGGGATTTATTATCCATCCAGTTAAATCTAAACTAACGCCTTCCACTACTATGGACTATTTGGGGGTTTCACCATTGACTCAGTTCACATGTCGGTGACTCTGCCTAAGGGAAAGGCTAGAGATTTAATAGAGGCTTGCAATAACCTCATTGACATCAGCAAACCATCCATCAGATTGGTAGCAAAAGTAATTGGCAAATGGTGGCTGCCTTTCCAGCCACACAATTTAGACCTCTACATTACCAAAACTTACAGAGAGCAAAAATACAAGCACTCTAAATTAATGCAGGTCACTTTGACAGACCTATGAAACTACCAATCAAGCTAAAATGGAATAAAATGGTGGATAGATAACATCTGGCTTTGTTCCAACCCAATCATTGTCAGTAACCTTTCCATGGTACTACAAACTGATGCCAGTGCACTTGGGTGGGGAGCCACCAATACCATCACCAGCTGTGGAGGTAGATGGACTGCTCAGGAGGCATCATTATTACTAACACTGGGCATAAACTACGTGGGAATGTTGGGTGCATTCTATGGCCTAAAGTCATATTGTACGGGGTTATATCACCAGCATGTTAGACTACAGATTGACAATACCACCGTGGTAGCATATATCAACCACATGGGTGGAAACAAATCGACATCATGTGACAATCTGGCTAATACAATTTGGCAATGGTGTATCCAGAGAGATATTTGGATATCAGCCACTTACCTACCAGGAAGACTAAATTTAGTGGCAGACACCAGGTCACGCAAATTTAATGAAAACACCGAATGGATGTTGAATAAAAAGTATTTGCTGATATTACAGCAAAATATGGAACACCAGATATCGATCTATTCGCATCCAGACTTAACCACCAGTTATCAAATTATTTTTCATGGGAACCAGACCCTGGGGCAGCGGCGACAGATGCATTTTCGCTGCATTGGGGGGAGGGGGGGGGGGGGGGGGTTGTTTATTTACGCATTCCCTCCTTTCTTGCCTCATCAGTCGGGTATTAAGGAAAATACAACAAGACTCTGCGTCTGGTATTGGTGGTACCCGATTGGCCTACTCAACCATGGTTCCCAGTGGTATTAAACATGGTATTAGAACCATGTATCACCATCCCACATAGACCAGATTTATTGCTACATCCTGTAACAAGGGATAGCCACCCATGCCATAAACATTTGAACTTATCAATTTGTAGAGTTTTAAAAACACCTCTACTACAACTGGGACTGACGGACCGAACAATGAACATGATCTCGGCGGCCCAAAGACAGTCAACCAAAAACCAGTATCTGGTCTATATCAGGAAGTGGGAGATGTACTGCCATAAAAACAACATCACCTATAGAGACATGAACATTCCGTCTGTTCTGGAATATCTGGCAGGCCTCCACTATGATGAGGGGCTCAGTTACAGTGCCATCAACTGCGCCAGAAGTGCCTTATCGACTTACCTATGGCAGGGGACAGAGCGTCACTCTGTTGGGACTCACCCACTGGTAACAAAACTTATGAGGGGAATTTTTAATACTGATCCCCCAAGAACCAGGTACTCCCAAATATGGGATGTAAGTATTATCCTGAAGATGCTCAGGAATTGGTCTCCAGCAACAGCTTTGTCCCTACAGAGACTGACATTAAAAACAGTCATGCTAATGGCATTGGTCACGGCACAAAGGGTACAGTCACTGCATAAACTAAGACTGGACAACATGACTTCCTCAACAGAAAATATTACGTTTCATATCTATGAGTTAGTAAGCAGAACAGACAGGGATCAGCAGGCCTCAATATACAATTTAGGTCATACCCAAACAGATGACCGTCTGTGTATAATAAGACATCTGTCGTTATACATGGAGAAAACAAAAATCCTAAGAGGCAATGAGAAGGCACTTTTTGGTCAGCCACTAGCAACCACACAAAAGAGTGACGGTCCAGACCATCTCGAGATGGCTGAAACAGGTGCTAACACAGGCTGGGGTGGATACTGATATTTTTAAATCTCATTTCACCAGGGCTGCAGCTACATCGGCAGCGATACAGTTGGATGTGCCAATGGACCAAATCCTCAAGGCAGCAGGATGGTCTGGGGGTAAAAACATTCCAATTATTTTACAATAAACCAGTAATGAAACCTGGAACGTTTCCAGAAACAAATTTAAGTTCTGTAAATTAATTTAAACCCCTAAAAAGGGTTGATAAATTTTATGATTTCAGTGTCGAATTCATGTCCAAATTATGTTAACACAATTCCTCCTACAGTCATCAAGGCAGACGTGATGCATGGACTCGTTTCCACGGCATGAAATCACAGAGCTTTAAAATCTTCACGTAGTCACTCACGTGACTCCGAAGTAAAATAGTAAGATTAAACGAGAACTTACCAGTTTGAAGTTTGATCTGTATTTTATGAGGAGTTACGATGAGAGATTACGTGCCCTCCGCTCCCACCCTTGATCATATACTTAACTGGTATCTCTTCTCTAATCTTACTATGTTTAGTCATTACAGTTATCTGTGATTTCACACCGCTACTTTGAAGAATGACACGCATGCGCCTGGCGGGGTTCTTCACGTAATCCCTCATCGTAACTCCTCATAAAATACAGACCAAACTTCAAATTGGTAAGTCCTCGTTTAATCTTACTATCCACTTTGGTAGCAAAACCAGGAAGGCAGATTACTATCTAAATGGAGGCAAGTTGGGAAAAGGAGAAGTACAACGGGATCTGGGGGTCCTTGTACATCAGTCAATGAAAGTAAGCATGCAGTTACAGCAGGCAGTAAAGAAAGCGAATGGCATGTTGGCCTTTATAACAAGAGGAATATAGGAGCAAAGAGGTCCTTCTGCAGTTGCACAGAGCCCTAGTGAAACCACACCTGGAGTATTGTGTGCAGTTTTGGTTCCCTAATTTGAGGAAGGACATTCTTGCTATTGAGGGAGTGCAGCGTAGGTTTACAAGGTTAATTCCCGGGATGGCGGGACTGTCATATGCTGAGAGAATGGAGCAGCTGGGCTTGTACGCTCTGGAGTTTGGAAGGATGAGAGGGCATCTCATTAAAACATATAAGATTGTTAAGGGCTTGGACACATTAGAGGTAGGAAACATGTTCCCGATGTTGGTGAAGTCCAGAACCAGGGGCCACAGTTTAAGAATAAGGAGTAAGCCATTTAGAACGGAGACGAGGAAACACTTTTTCTCACAGAGAGTGGTGAGTCTGTGGAATTCTCTGGAGGCGGGTTTTCTGAGTGCTTTCAAGAGAGAGCTAGTTAGGGCTCTTAAAAATAGCGGAGTCAGCGGATATGGGGAGAAGGCAAGAACGGGGTACTGATTGCGGATGATCAGCCTTGATCACATTGAATGGCGGTGCTAGCTCGAAGGGCCGAATGGCCTACTCCTGCACCTATTGTCTATTGTCTATTGTCTCCCTTCCATTGACTCCATTTACACCTCACGCTGCCTCGGCAACACCAGCAGCATAATCAAGAACCAGTCTCACCCTGGCCACTCCCTCTTCTCCCCTCTCCCATCAGGCAAGTGGTACAAAAGTGGGAAGCTGCATTCCTCTGCATTCAGGAACAGTTTCTTCCCAGCTGTTATCTGGCAACGGAACCATCCTATCACCAACTGGAGAGCGATCCTGAACTTCTATCCACCTCATGGAAGACCCTCGGATTATTTTTAATCAAACTTTATTGGACTTTATCTTGCACTGAACGTTATTCCATTATCATGTATCTGTATATTGTAGACAGCTCGATTGTAATCATGTATAGTCTTTTCGTTAACTGGTTAGAAAGCAACAACAAGTTTTTCATTATATCTCGGTACACATGGCATTAAACTAAACTAAACTAAACAACCTTCCTTCCATCGAGGGGATTTATCGCAGTCGCTGCCTCAAAAAGGCTGGCAGTATCATCAAAGACCCACACCATCCTGGCCACACACTCATCTCCAGGTAGAAGGTACAGGAGCCTGAAGACTGCAACAACCAGGTTCAGGAATAGCTACTTCCCCACAGCCATCAGGCTATTAAACCTGGCTCGGACAAAACTCTGATTATTAATAACCACTTTCTGTTATTTGCACTTTATCAGTTTATTTATTTATGTGTGTATATATTTATATCATGGTATATGGACACATTTATCTGTTTTGTAGTAAATGCCTACTATTTTCTGTGTGCTGAAGCAAAGCAAGAATTTCATTGTCCTATACAGGGACACATGACAATAAACTCACTTGAACTTGAACTTGGTGACAGTGTACAGATACAGGCTACAGGGAATAACATTCCATGCAAGATAAAGTCCAGTAAGCCCGAATAAAGATAGTCCGAGGGTCTCCATTGAGGTAGATTGTAGCTCAGGACCGCTCTCTGGTCGGGGATAGGATGATTCAGTGTCCTGATAATAGCTGGGAAGAATCTGTCCCTGAATCTGGAGGTGCGTGTTTTCACACTTTGCTACCCTTGCCTGATGGGAGAGGGGAGAAGAGGGAGTGGACGCAGAGAATCTCATTCTTGATTATGATGCTGGCCTTGCCGAAGTCAATGGAAGAGAGGTTGGTTTGCGTGACGGTCTGGTCTGCGTCCATAACTCTGCAATTTCTTCAAGATTCAAGAGAGTGTATTGTCATGTGTCCCTGACAGGACAATGAAATTCTTGCTATGCTTCAGCACAACAGAACATAGTAGGCAATGACTACAAAACAGATCAGTGTGTCCATATACCATTATATAAATATATACACACATGAATAAATAAACTGATCAGGTGCAAATAAACAGATAATGGGCTATTAATAGGTGGTACACAAAAATGCTGGAGAAACTCAGCGGGTGCAGCAGCATCTATAGAGCGAAGGAAATAAGCAACGTTTCGGGCCGAAACCCTTCTTCCGAAATCTCCTCACTGGGCTATTAATGTTCAGAGTTTTGTCCAAGCCAGGTTTAATAGCCTAATGGCTGTGGGGAAGTAGCTATTCCTGAACCTAAACGTTGCAGTCTTCAGGCTCCTGTACCTTCTACCTGAAGGTAGTGGGGAGATGAGTGTGTGGCTGTCTTGGATGGAACTGTTCCCAAACCAAGCATCCCGAAAAAATGCTTTCTATGGTGCATCTGTAGATGATGGTAAGAGTTGTTGGGGACATAATGTTTATGAGTCATAGGAGCAGAATTTGGCCGTTTGGTCCATTGAGTCTACTCCATTATCCAATAATGGTTGATTCATCTTTCCCTCACAACCCCATTCTCCTGCCTTGTCCCCATAACCCCAGACACCTGTACTAATCGAGAATTTGTCAATCTCCGCCTTAAAAATACCCAACGAATTGGCCTCCACAGCCGTCTGTAGCGATGAATTCCACAGATTCACCACCCTCCGACTAAAGAAATTCCTCCTCTTCTCCTACTAAAGGTAGATCCTTTTATTCTGAGGCTATGCCCTTTGGTCCTAGACTTTCCCAGCAATGGAAACATCCTCTCCACATCCACTCTACCCAGGCATTTTACTATTCAGTAAATTACAATGAGATCCCCTCCCCCCCCCCCCTCATCCTTTTAAACTTGGATGAGGGAATTGGATGAGGGAATTGAAGGCAATATCTCCAAGTTTGCGGATGACACTAAGCTGGGGGGCAGTGTTAGCTGTGAGGAGGATGCTAGGAGACTGCAGGGTGACTTGGATAGGCTGGGTGAGTGGGTAAATGTTTGGCAGATGCAGTATAATGTGGATAAATGTGAGGTTATCCATTTTGGTGGCAAAAACAGGAAAGCAGACTATTTAAATGGTGGCCGATTGGGAAAGGGGGAGATGCAGCGAGACCTGGGTGTCATGGTACACCAGTCATTGAAGGTAGGCATGCAGGTGCAGCAGGCAGTAAAGAAAGCGAATGGTATGTTAGCTTTCATTGCAAAAGGATTTGAGTATAGGAGCAGAGAGGTTCTACTGCAGTTGTACAGGGTCTTGGTGAGACCACACCTGGAGTATTGCGTACAGTTTTGGTCTCCAAATCTGAGGAAGGACATTATTGCCATAGAGGGAGTGCAGAGACGGTTCACCAGACTGGTTCCTGGGATGTCAGGACTGTCTTATGAAGAAAGACTGGATAGACTTGGTTTATACTCTCTAGAATTTAGAAGATTGAGAGGGGATCTTATAGAAACTTACAAAATTCTTAAGGGGTTGGACAGGCTAGATGCAGGAAGATTGTTCCCGATGTTAGGGAAGTCCAGGACAAGGGGTCACAGCTTAAGGATAAAGGGGAAATCCTTTAAAACCGAGATGAGAAGAACTTTTTTCACACAGAGAGTGGTGAATCTCTGGAACTCTCTGCCACAGAGGGTAGTTGAGGCCACTTCATTGGCTATATTTAAGAGGGAGTTAGATGTGGCCCTTGTGGCTAAGGGGATCAGGGGGTATGGAGAGAAGGCAGGTACGGGATACTGAGTTGGATGATCAGCCATGATCATATTGAATGGCGGTGCAGGCTCGAAGGGCCGAATGGCCTACTCCTGCACCTAATTTCTATGTTTCTATGTTTCTAACTCCAGCAAGTCAACAAATGCTCATCATCCATTGAGACAATCATCCCCGGAATCATTCTCATAAACCTCCTCTGGACCCTCACTAACGCCAACACATCCTTCATCAGATATGGGACCCTAAATTGCTCACAGTACTCCAAATGCGGTCTGACCAGTGCCTTATATAGCCTCAGTATTACTTCCCTTTTTTTTTTAAATATTATGGTCCTTTCGAAATGAATGCTAACATTTCATTTGCTTTCTTTACTACCAATTCAACTTGCAAATTAACTTTTTGGGAATCCTGCGCCAACACTCCCTTGGGAAAAGGGGAAGTACAACGGGATCTGGGGGTCCTTGTACATCAGTCTATGAAAGTAAGCATGCAAGTACAGCAGGCAGCGAAGAAAGCGAATGGCATGTTGGCCTTTATAACAAGAGGAAGCGAATATAGGAGCAAAGAGGTCCTTCTGCAGTTGTACAGAGCCCTAGTGAGCCCACACCTGGAATATTGTGTGCAGTTTTGGTCCCCTAATTTGAGGAAGGACATTCTTGCTATTGAGGGAGTGCAGCGTAGGTTCAGAAGGTTAATTCCCGGGATGGTGGGACTGTTATATGCTGAGAGAATGGAGCAGCTGGGCTTGTACACTCTGGAGTTTAGAAGTATGAGAGGGATTCTCATTGAAACATGTAAGATTGTTAAGGGCTTGGACACATTAGAGGCAGGAAACATGTTCCCGATATTGTGGGAGCCCAGAACCAGGGGGCCACAGTTTAAGAATAAGGAGTAAGCCATTTAGAATGGAGATGAAGAAACACTTTTTCTCACAGAGAGTGGTGAGTCTGTGAAAATCTCTGCCTCAGATGGCGGTGGAGGCAGGTTCTCTGGATGCTCTCAAGAGAGAGCTAGATAGGGCTCTTAAAAATAGCGGAGTCAGGGGATATGGGGAGAAGGCAGGAATGGGGTACTGATTGGGGATGATCAGCCATGATCACATTGAATGGCGGTGCTGGCTCGAAGGGCCGAATGGCCTACTCCTGCACCTATTGTCTATTGTCTATTGTCACTCGCAAATCCCTTTGCATCTCCGATTTCTGAATCCTCTCTCCGTTTAGAAAATGGTCTACCCCTTTATTCCTACAAGCAAAATGCACGACTCCACACTTTGCTACGCTGTACTCCATCTGCCACTTCTTTGCCCACTCTCCCAATCTGTCCAAGTCCTTCTGCAGAGTCTCTGCGACCTGCCCCTCCACCTATCTTCATATCATCCGCAAACTTGGCCATAGAGCCTTCAACTCCCTCGTCCAAATCACTGACGTACCAATATGATGAGCAGAGGCCTCAGCACCAACCCCTGCGAAACACTCCCCGGGGTCTTGTCATTTACAGCGAATGTCCTGCCTTGATTTGACTTCCCAAAATGCAACACCTCGCACGTATCATTCCTCAGCCCGCTCGCCCACCTGATTAAGATCCTGCTGTAATTTTGTGTAACCATCTTCACTCTCTACCCAACCCCTACTTCTCTCTCTGTAGCTGTAACAGTATAACACGATCTTTATTTTCTCTTTTCACCTTATCTGATGTACTCGCGAATGCTAGAATTAGCCTGGAACAACACACAAAAACGTTTTTCATTGCTTCTCATTACAGGTGACCGTACTGAACCAATACTAATTTCAATAACTAAAGACAAAGGACACAAAGTGCTGGAGTGACTCAGCAGGTCATGATGGACTCGTCCCTGGAGAACATGGATAGGTGACGTTTCGGTTCAGGACCCGTCTTCAGACAGATTATAAACATAATAAACATTATTATTACGGACTCGAGGTCCAGACAACGGGCCACATTACACAAAAATGCATTGCATATTAAAAAAATATCATAAAGCACATATAAAATCTTAGTAGATCACTTATAAAAGCATCATAAATTATATTAAAAAAAAACACAATACTCAAGTTAAAAATCCAGATTAAAAGAATGATCAACGTCCTACAACGAGCCAACGATACCAGTGTCTCCACAGCTGGGATTCGTAGAATGTAGTGCTAACCCTTATGTTTGACAAGGCCACAATAATCACATTTTTAGAGTCATTTATCCTGCAAATGAATTTATACATGTGATTTCTTAGGATAGCTTCTAAAGTACTGACTCCTGCAGCCACAAACATATTACTGCCACTACACCATCTAGGTTGCCTTAGCAGTGTTCTCATGGCATCGTTATATGCCACCTTTAGTCTCTGCAAACTTGTCTTTCCATTCGATTGTAAACAGCATAAGAAAGTTAGAAGAATGGTTAGAAGTGCAGGACAAAGCATGGCAGGTAATAGGTGCATCCAGGTGAGGGTGGGGGGGGGGGGGGGTTGGGGGGGGGTTGATAGGCAAATGGTTGGAACAGAGATGAAACAAGGTCTGAGACAAAAGGTTACGCATTATGAAGCTAGATGAAGGAATGTAGGTGAAGGGAGAGGAGGAGAATCCAAAACCAGGCCAGTGTAATTACGTTTCAATTGACTCCCATTTGTGCCATTAATTAACCTACATTGGCGAATTGACATTTGATTTGTTTCTTCTTTGCACCACTTTCCTCTAACCTGACCCGAGACAAACTCCAATATATTATGCCGAAGTCAGACACAAAAGGCTGGAGTAACTCAGCGGGACAGGCAGCATCTCTGGAGAGAAGGAATGGGTGAAGTTTCGGGTTGAGCAAATATATGTACGAGAAACACACAAAGTGTTGGAGTAACTCAACGGGTCAGGCAGCATCTCGGGCGATAATGGATAACTGACGAAAGGTACCGACCACGAAACATCACCTATCCTTTACCACCAGAGATGCTGCCTGACCCGCTGAGTTGCTCCAGCATTATGCGTCTATCTTTAGTATAAACCACCATCTGCAGTTCTTTCTTACTTTAATACGTGCACATTCTGCCCCTTCAAAGACTCAGATCATGTTTTCGATGTTGGAGGAGTCCAGAACCAGGGGTCACAGTTTAAAAATAAGGGGTAGGCCATTTAGGACTGAGATGAGGAAAAACCTTTTCACCCAGAGAGCTTTGAATGTGTGGAATTCTCTGCCACAGAAAGGTAGTGGAGGCCCAGTCACTGGATGTTTCAAGAGAGAGTTAGATTTAGGTCTTAGGGCTAACGGAATCAAGGGGATGTGGGAAAAAGCAGGAACTGGGTACTGATTCTGGATGATCAGCCATGATCATATTGAATGGCAGGCAGCGCTGGCTCGAAGGCCAAATGGCCTACTCCTGCACCTACTTTCTATTATTATCCATAACATCACCGTGTCCTTTCCCTTGAAAACTTACTGAGAGTTTCCCTCGGCAACTGGGTGAGGGAGGAGAAAGCTGAATCAAAAGTGTATGTGCTGGAGTTTCAAGAAGGGTAATCAGTAGGTCAACAAGAGAGGTTGGGGACTGGGGCGAGAGGATTATTTCACTCGGAGTCGGCGTAAATCGTTCAGTGGCACAATCTAGTGAACAAATGTTGTGAACAGAGAGAAAGTATTGGAGTACGAATTGTCGGAGGACACCAGACACTCAACAGCATTCTCACTGTCCCACACTAAACACAAACTGATGACAAACACAAAATGCTGGAGTAACTCAGCGGGGTCAGACAGCATCTCTGGAGTGAAGGAATGGGTGACGTTTCGGGGTGAAAAGGATCTCGACCCAAAACGTCACCCGTTCGTTACACAAAAATGCTGGAGAAACTCAGCGGGTGCAGCAGCATCTATGGAGCGAAGGAGATAGGCAACGTTTCGGGCCGAAACCCTTCTTCAGACGTCACCCGTTCCTTCTCTCCAGAGATGCTGCCTGACCCACTGAGTTACTCCAGTATTTTGTGTCCACCTTCCATACAAACAGAAACTGAAACTTTCTGGTAGAACCAGCCATCTTTATATTTACAATAGAGTTCTCAACTGACTTAAAAAAAACCCGATGCAGTAGTAAAGGTTATACCAGAGCAAGTTAAAGGTACACCCCCACCGTGGCACAAGGTAAAGACCCATCACACAGTCCGAGGGCAGGGATAGACACAGGGTACAGACCCATCACACACTCCAAGGCAACTGTAGACACAGGGTACACTCGCAGGGATAGATAAGGTACAGACCCATCTGTATCTCAGGAATAGGCACGGAGTGAAGCGCCCTCACACTCCCGGACAGGGGTAGACGTAGGATTTAGTTCCATCACACACTTTCCGGGGGTAGACAAGATTCAAGATTCAAGATTCAATTTAATTGTCATTTGGACCCCTTGAGGTCCAAACGAAATGCCGTTTCTGCAGCCATACATTACAAACAAATAGACCCAAGACACAACATAATTTACATAAACATCCATCACATCGCTGTGATGGAAGGCCAAAAAAACTTACCTCTCCACTGCACTCTCCCCCCCGATGTCAGTCAAAGTCAAAGCCCCCGGCTGGCGGATGGCGATTGTCCCGCAGCCATTAAAGCCACGCCGGGTGGTGCGAAGTCGCACACCGGGTCTTGGTGTTAGAGCACCCGGCGTGCGCTCGCAGAGTCCCGCGGCCATTCCAAGCCGCGCGGGGCGGTGCTGTGAGGCCCCGCTCCAGGAGCTCTTCAACCCCGCAACTCAGGCGGGAGAAGTCGCCGTTGCGAGAGCCCTGAAAAGCGGTCTCCCTCCAGGGACCCGCGGGCTCCCGGTGCCGCTGTCCGCCAGACCCGCAGTTGCAGCCTGCGAATCTCCAGAGGTCGGGCCGCAGCAGCAGCAGCGCTCCACCACCACTCCACCCGCTCCGGACTCGGCCAGCTCCGCGACGGTGACGGTGAGTCGTTGGCACCAGAGTCCCCGGTCTTCTCCTGTTGGAGGCCGCTCCTCGTTGCAGCCCCAACGACAACGGAGACCCGACAAGAAAAGGTCGGGTCTCCCGTGCAGGGGAGAGATTAAAAGTTACCCCTCCCTCCCACCCCACCCCCACCCCCCCCCCCCCCCCCCCCCCCCCCCCCCACACACACACACCCCAACAAAAAAATAACAAAAACTACATAGAAACATAGACAAAAAATAATAAAAACGCGGACGGGCTGCAGAGGCCGCTGCTGACAGCGGGTGAAGGTCCATCACATATTCCCAGGGCAGGGGTAGACACAGAGTGAAGCCCGCCTCGTCACTGTCCCGTCTCTCTCTCTCTCTCTCTCCCAGAGGGGTCAGACATAGAGCCAGGCTCCCCGCCCCAGTCTCTGCCCCCTCTGCTCACTTTGGGACGGGTGCTGGGTGTCACTTTGCCCCAGCACCCACCCATTGCCCCCTCAGTATCTCAGTCCCTCTGCCACCTCTAACAGTTTGCCACTGCTACACACGGGTGGGTTTAAACTAAATAATGGGGGGGGGGGGGGGGAAGGAGACAAATTGGAAATACAAGGATGGAGTTAAAGGGAAAGAGGGTATAGGAAAAATTAAGAAAGACACCAGAATTAATGGGGCAGAAAGCTCACGAAGGGATAGCAGAGAAAGGCCAAGTGAAATAGGAATCGATTTGAACGGTGAGGTGAGTAACGATTAAAAGCATTATTGCACAAAGTAGAAGAAGTAAAGTGGATGAGCTTGAGTGAGGCTCAGTTAGAGGTTGGTAGATATGACATTGTGGGGATTACAGAGACGTGGCTGCAGGAGGATCGGGACTGGGAACTGAATATTCAGGGTTATACATCATATAGAAAGGACAGGCAGGTGGGCAGAGGAGGTGGGGTAACGCTGTTGGTGAGGGATGAAGTTCAGTCCTTGAGAGGGGTGACATAGGGACTGACGATGAAGAGTCGCTGTGGATACAATTGAGGAATTGTAAAGGCAAGAAGACACTAATGGGAGTTATCTACAGGCCCCCAAACAGTAGCCTGGATATAGGGTGCAAGCTGCAGCAGGAGTTAAAACTGGCATGTAACAAAGGTAATGCCACTGTGGTGATGGGGGATTTCAATATGTAGGTAGACTGGGGAAAATCAGCGGGTGCAGCAGCATCTATGGAGCGAAGGAAATAGGCAACGTTTCGGGCGGAAACCCTTCTTCAGACTGATCGGGGACGGGGGTGGGGCGGGGGACAAGAAAGGGAAAAGGAGGAGTAGCCAGAAGGCTGGGGGATGGGAGGAGACAGCAGGGGGGCTGAGGAGGGGGAGGAGACAGCAAGGACTAACAAAATTGGGAGGAATTCGATGTTCATGCCCCCGGGATGCAGACTCCCCAAACGGAATATGAGGTGCTGTTCCTCCAATATCCGGTGCTGCTCGCTGTGGCCATGGAGGAGACCCAGGACAGAGAGGTCGGAGACGGAGTGGGAGGGGGAGTTGAAGTGCTGAGCCACCGGGAGGTCAGCTTGGTTATTGCGGACCGAACGGAGGTGTTCGGCGAAACGATCGCCCAACCTCCGCTTGGTCTCACCGATATAGATCTGCTGACATCTAGAGCAGCGGACGCAATAGATGAGGTTGGAAGAGATGCAGGTAAACCTCTGTCGCACCTGGAACGATTGCTTGGGTCCTTGAACGGAGTAGAGGGGGGGAGGTAAAGGGACAAGTGTTGCATCTCTTGCGGTTGCAAGGGAAAGTGCCCGGGGAGGGGGTGGTACGAGAGGGAAGGGAAGAATTGACAAGGGAGTTATGGAGGGAGCGGTCTTTGCGGAAGGCAGATATGGGGGGAGATGGGAAGATGTGGCGAGTGGTGGGGTCACATTGGAGGTGGCGAAACTGACGGAGGATTACTTTTTGTATGTGACGGCTGGTGGGGTGAAAGGTGAGGACTAGGGGGACTCGGCCCTTGTTGCGAGTGGGGGGATGGGGAGAGAGAGCAGTGTTGCGGGGTATGGAAGAGGACCCTGGTGCGAGCCTCATTTATGGTGGAGGAGGGGAACCCCCGTTCCCTGAATAATGAGGACATTTGAGATGTCCTGGTGTGGAACGCCTCATCCGTGGAGCAATCGTTCCAGGTGCGACAGAGGTTTACCTGCATCTCTTCCAACCTCATCTATTGCGTCCGCTGCTCTAGATGTCAGCAGATCTATATCGGTGAGACCAAGCGGAGGTTGGGCGATCGTTTCGCCGAAACACCTCCGCTCGGTCCGCAATAACCAAGCTGACCTCCCGGTGGCTCAGCACTTCAACTCCCCCTCCCACTCCGTCTCCGACCTCTCTGTCCTGGGTCTCCTCCATGGCCACAGCGAGCAGCACTGGAAATTGGAGGAACAGCACCTCATATTCCGTTTGGGGAGTCTGCATCCGGGGGCATGAACATCGAATTCTCCCAATTTTGTTAGTCCTTGCTGTCTCCTCCCCCTCCTCAGCCCCCCTGCTGTCTCCTCCCATCCCCCAGCCTTTCGGGCTCCTCCTCCTTTTCCCTTTCTTGTCCCCGCCCACCCCCCGTCCCCGATCAGTCTGAAGAAGGGTTTCCGCCCGAAACATTGCCTATTTCCTTCGCTCCATAGATGCTGCTGCACCCGCTGAGTTTCTCCAGCTTTTTTGTGTAACCTTCGATTCTCCAGCATCTGCAGTTCCCTCTTAAACACTGGGGAAAATCAGGTTGGTTCAGGACCCCAAGAAAGGAAGTTTGTAGAATGCCTCCGAGATGGATTCTTAGAGCAGATTGATCTGGAGCTACCAGGGAGAAGGCAATTCTAGATTTAGTGTTTGTCTAATGAACCAGATTTAATAAGAGAACTCAAGGTAAAGGAACCGCTAGGAGGGTAGTGACCATAATATGATCAATTTTAATCTGCAATTTGAGAGGGAGAAGGTTAGAAGTGCCTGTGTTGCAGTTGAACAAAGGGGACAATGAAGGCATGAGAGGGGGGAGCTGGCCAAGGTCGACTGGAAAAGGATCCTTGCAGGAATGACGGTGGAACAGCAATGACAGGAATTTCTGGGCATAATCCGGAAGACACAGGATCATTTCATTTCAAAGAGGAAGAAAGATTCTAAGGGGAGTAGGAGGCAACCGAGGCTGACAAGAGACGTTAGGGATGGAATAAAACTAAAAGAAATGTGTATAACACAGCAAAGAGTAGTAGGATGCCAGAGGATTGGGAAACTTTCAAAGGACATCAAAAGGTAACAAAAAGGGCATTAAAGGCTGAAAAGATGAAGTACGAGGGTAAGCTGGCCAGGAATATAAAGAAGGATAGTAAAAGCTTCTTTAGGTATGTTAAGAGAAAAATAATAGTGAAGCCAAATGTGGGTCCCTTGAAGGTGAAATTATTATGGGGAACAAGGAAATTGTAGAAGAGTTGAACAGGTACTTTGGTTCTGTCTTCACTAAGAAAGACACAAACAATCTCCCAGATGTACTAGAGGACAGAAGATCTTGGGAGACAGAGGAACTGAAATAAATTTGCATTAGGCGATAAATAGTATTCGGTCGACTGATGGGACTGAAGGATGATAAATCCTCAGGGCCTGATGGTCTGCATCCCAGGGTACTCAAGGAGGTGGCTCTAGAAATCGTGGACACATTGGTGATCATTTTCCAATGTTCTATAGATTCTGGATCAGTTGCTGTGGATTGGAGGGTAGCTAATGTTATCCCACTTTTGAAGAAAGGAACGATAGAGAAAACGGGGAATTCTAGACCAGTTAGTCTGACATCGGTGGCGGGGAAGATGCTGGAGTCAATTATTAAAGAAGTAATAAGGTGCATTTAGATAGCAGTAAAGGGATTGGTCCAAGTCAGCATGGATTTATGAATTGGAAATCCTGCTTGACTAATCTTCTGGAATTTTTTGAGTATGCGACAAGTACAATGGATCAAGGTGAGCCAGTGGATGTAGTGTACCTGGACTTTCACAAAGCCTTTGATAAGGTCCCACACAGGAGATTAGTGGGCAAAATTATAGCACATGCTATTGGGGGTAGGGTATTGACATGGATAGAGAATTGGTTGCAGACAGGAAACAAAGAGTAGGAATAAACGGGTCCCTGTCAGAATGGCAGGCATTAATGATTTAGATGATGGGATTAAAAGTAACACAAGCACATTTGCAGATGACACAAAGCTGGGTGGCAGTGCGAACTGCAAAGAGGATGCTAGGAGGTTGCAGGGTGAATTGGACAGATTGAGTGAGTGGGCAGATGCATGGCAGATGCAGTATAATGTAGATAAATGTGAGGTTATCCACTTTGGCGGCAAGAACAAGGAGGAAGATTATATCCCAATGGTGTCAGATTAGGAAAAAGGGAAGTGCACCAAGACCTGGGTATCCTTGTACACCAGTCACTGAAAGTAAACATGCAGGTACAGCAGGTAGTGAAGAAAGCTAATCGCACGTTGGCCTTCATAATGATAGGATTTGAGTATAGGAGTAAATAGGTCCTTCTGCAGTTGTATAAGGCCCTGGTGAGACCACATCTGGAGTATTGTGTGCAGTTTTGGTCTCCTAATTTGAGGAAGGACATCCTTGCAATTGAGGCAGTGCAGCGTAGATTCACGAGGTTAATCCCCGGGATGGCGGGACTATCATATGAGGAAAGATTGGAAAGACAGGGCTTGTATTCACTGGAATTTAGAAGGATGCGAGGGGATCTTATAGAAACATATAGAATTTTAAAAGAACTGGACAAGCAAGATGCAGGAACATTTTTTCCAATGTTGGGGGTGTCCAGAACCAGGGGCTAAGAGTAAGGGATAGGCCATTTAACACTGAGATGAGAACAAACTTTTTCACCCAGAGAGTTGTGAATTTGAGGAATTTTCTGCCACAGAGGGCAGTGGAGGCCAATTCATTGGATGAATTTAAAAGAGTTACATAGAGCTCTGGGGGTGAGCAGAACAAAGGGTATGGGGAGCAGGCAGGCACGGGTTACTGATTGTGGATGATCAGCCATGATCACAATGAATGGGAAGGAGGGGAGAAGAGGGGGAGGAAGGGAGAAGAGGGGAGAGGAGATGAGGGAAGGGGAGGGGAGAAGATGAGAAGAGTGAGGGGAAGGGAAAAGAGGGAAGGGGAGAAGAGAGAGGGGAGGAGAAAAGAGGGGGAGGGGAGAAGAGGGGGAAGGAGGAGAAGGTGAGAAGAGGGGAGGGAGGTGAGACGAGAAGAGGGGTGAAGAGGGAGGCAAAAGAGAGAAGGGAGGCAGGAAGGAGATGGGGGGAGGAGGGGTGGAGAGGGAGGGGAGGGGAAAAGAGAGGGGAAGAAGGAGGGAGGGAGGGAGGGAGGCAGAGGTGAGGGGATAGTGAAGGGGGAGAGTGGTGAAAGTGAGGGAGAGATGGGTGAAAGGGAGGAGAGACTTGGATGGGAGGAAGAAAAAGTGGGGTGAAGAGATTGGGAGAGAAAGAGAAGAGGAGGGTGGGGGAGAGAGGGAAAGAATGGAGGGTCGAAGGGCCGAGTGGTCTCCTCCCGCAGTTATTGTCTATGTTTCTAACCTGTGCGGTGATCCTCTATCTGCCGCTATCTGCCGCCCGCTGCCGGCACCAACACAGGGTCCGCTCCACACGCCGCTCCCGACACACTGTTGCCCTAATTGGTGGTGAGGAGAAGGGTGAATTAATAACCTTCACATGCTTGCGGATTGAATGAAGGCCCCGTGGCTCAGGGGAGGGGAGGGGAGGAGAAGAAGGGAGGACGGGGCCGGCATTGGCACTGGCACTCACACCCACACGCGGGCATTGGCTGCAGCGGAGCGGCCGTGAAACCCACCCCACACCGGGGGGGAGGGAGAGAAAGGGGTGAGAGGGAGGGGAAGGGAAGAGAGGGGGAGGAGAGGAGAGGAGAGGAGGGGAGAGGAGAGGAGAGGAGAGGAGGGGAGAGAGGAAGAGAGAGAGAGATAGGAGAGAGAGGGGAAGGGGGAAGAGAGGAGGGGGGGAGAGAGGGGGAATAGAGGAGGGAAGAGAAGGGGAGGGGAGAGAGGAGGGGAGAGAGGAGAGAGAGGGAAGAGAGGGGGGAAGAGAGGGGAGAAGAGGGGAGAGGAGGAAGAGAGAGAGAGATAGGAGAGAGAGGGAAGGGGAAGAGAGGAGGGGGAGAGAGGGGGAATAGAGGAGGGGGAGAGAGGGGAGGGAAGGGGAGAGAGGAGAGAAGAGAGGAGGGAAGAGAAGGGAGGGGGGAAGAGAGGAGGGGAGAGAGGAAGAGAGAGAGATAGGAGAGGAAGGGGAAGAGGAGGGGAGGGAGGGGAAGAGAAGAGAGGAGGGGAGAGAGGGGAAGGGAAGAGGGGACGGGAAGAGGAGGGAAGAGAAGAGAGGAGGGAAGAGTGGGGGAATAGAGGAGGGAAGAGAGGGGAAGGGAAGAGGAGGGGAGAGAGGAGGGGAGAGAGGAGGGAAGAGAGGAGAGGAGGGGAGAGAGGGAAGAGAGGGGAAGGGAAGAGGACGGGACAGAGGGGGGAAGAGGAGAGAGGAGGGGAGAGAGGAAGAGAGGGAAGGGAAGAGAGGAGGGGGGAGGAGGAGGAGAGGGGAATGGATGGGTAGGAGGCAGAGGTGAGCTGAGGGGGTAGGGAAGGCGGAGAGAGTGGTGAAAGTGAGGGAGAGATGGGTGGATGGGAGGAAGGGAAAGGGGGTGAAGAGAGGGGGAGGAAAAGCAAAGAGGAAGGGGGAGAGGGAAAGAATGGAGGGAGCGGGGAAGAAGGTTGGGAGGGTAAAGGAGGAGGGAAGTGAGGAATGAAGGGTAGTGTGGTGGCAGTATGTGGGAAGAGAGGGGTTTGGGGGGTATAGGGTCAAGGCAGAGAGGGAGATGGAGAGCAGAGGGTGTGGTAGATGGGGAAGGGGCAGGTGAGAGGTTGAGGTGTGAGTAGGTGAGGGAAAGAGGGGCGAAGAGAGATGGAGGGGGAGAGAAGGAGGGGAGAGGCACAAGAGAAGAGAGGGAGAGGATGGGATGAACAGAGGGTGAGGAGGAGAGCTGAAGGAGATAGAGTTTGGGTCGATGTGGGCAAGACGGAGATGGACTCTAGTGGGCCGTTGCCAACATCCCATATAGTAGGCTGGTCGGGAAGGTTAGATCTCATGGTATCCAGGAAGTGTGCCCTGGAGTCATGGTGTCTCACAGAGAGGAAAAATTTGCTCAGACCGACCAACGTGTCCCATCTGCACTAGTCCCATCTGACCGCGTTTAGCCCATATCCCTCCAAACCTGTCCTATCCATGTACCGGTCCAATTGTTTTTAAATGGCGTGATAATATCTGGCCACTCATTCCATACAGCCATTACCCTCTGTATGAAATGTTTCCCCTCAGGTTCCTATTAAATCTTTCCCCTGTCACATTAAACCTATGTCCTCTTGGTCCTTGACTCCCCCATTGTGGATAAAAGATCCTGTGTATTTACCCTATCTAATGGTCTTATAAAAGATCACTTACAAAATTCTTAAGGGGTTGGACAGGCTAGATGCAGGAAGATTGTTCCCGATGTTAGGGAAGTCCAGGACAAGGGGTCACAGCTTAAGGATAAGGGGAAATCCTTTAAAACCGAGATGAGAAGAACTTTTTTCACACAGAGAGTGGTGAATCTCTGGAACTCTCTGCCACAGAGGGTAGTTGAGGCCAGTTCATTGGCTATATTTAAGAGGGAGTTAGATGTGGCCCTTGTGGCTAAGGGGATCAGGGGGTATGGAGAGAAGGCAGGTACGGGATACTGAGTTGGATGATCAGCCATGATCATGTTGAATGGCGGTGCAGGCTCGAAGGGCCGAATGGCCTACTCCTGCACCTAATTTCTATGTTTCTATCCTCCTCCTGTGCTCCAAGGAATGACGCCCGAGCCTGCTCAACCACTCTCCACAGCTCAGGCCCTCGAGTTGAGGCAACATCCTCGTAAATCTTCCCTGCACTAATTGGATCCATAATTGGCTTGAAGACGGGTTGGAGGGGGGTCATTAGTGGAAGGAGGGAGCGTGGGAGGAAGTGGCGAGCAAGGGAGAAGGGGCAGTTATGGGAGGGGTGGGTTGTTTGGTGGGAAGGGAGGAAGGGAGGGGCAGCGTTGGGAGTGGAGGCGGGGATGGAGGCGTTGTTGGTGAGAGAGAATGGAGGAAAGGGGACAGGTGAGGGGAGAGGGGTTGTGGGTAGGGGACATCATGGAGGGGAGAGAACAGTTTAGGGCGGGAAGATGGTAGGGGGCAGAGCAGAATAAAGGAAAGGGTAGTGGGAGGGAGAGAGGAGGGGGTGAGGAGGAGGTGTGGGGAGAGAATGGTTTGACCACAAAGAAAGATTGAAGTACCATCAACAACTCAGCACACAGAAAGCTGGGCCCTCTGGGGGCGCTGCCAGTGGGGGGGGGGGGGGGGGGGGGGGTGGTGCTGAGGGGTTCAGGTGGGAAAAGATTGAGTGTGTCGGTGGTGCGAGTGCACGTGTGAGTGTGCCTGCAGGCGTACGTGTGGACATGCATGAGTGTGTGTGTGTAAGTCAGCGTGCACGCGGTGAGTGGACAAGCGTGTGTGTACATGCATGTGAGTGTGCATGTGTGTGAGTGCATGTGTGTGAGTGTGCATGTGTGTGAGTGCATGTGTGTGAGTACATGCATGTGAGTGCATGTGTGAGTGCATGTGTGTGAGTGCTTGCAAGCGAGCATGTGACCATGCATGAGTGTGAGTGAGTGAGTGCATGCTTGTGTGAGAGCGTGTGTGTAAGTGAATGTGAGTGACCATGCTTGTGCATGTGTGTATGTGCACATGTGAATGTATGCGTAAGTATGCATGTGTGTGAGTGCGCATGTATGTTTGTGAGTGTATGTGAGTGCACGCATGTTTTTGTGAGTGTGCGAGAGCACGTGAGTGTGTATGACTGAGTGCACACGTATGAGAATGCACGGGTGTGAGAATGTGCACATGTGTGTGAGTATGCATACATGTGTAAGTGTGTATGCATGTGTGAGTGTGCTTGTGTCTGTACATGTACCTATCTGAGGGATTGCCGACTGTGGACAGTGCCAACACTGGCTCTTCCACTTCCTCATTCAACATGCAAGGGGATCTTCGAGGTGGAGTTGACCTCCGACCAGACACGTTCTCATGGCTGCTCGCAGGGAGCACCAGGACATGTCCACTCAGGACCACTCTCTCACTTCTTGTGTCCCCTCACAGTACTCCCTCCTTCCACCTCCTCCTCCCACAGTGCATCTCTTCCTTTCTGACCATTCACCCATTTTCCAGTGAGGGAGGGGTGTCACAGCCTGAACAACTAACCCCCCTCCCCCTCCCCTCCCCTTGACACATTCCAAGTCGATCTCCCCTCCCTAGTGTATGACTGTGCCCTCTCTGTCCCATAGTGATACAGCATGGAAACAGGCCCTTTAGCCCAACTTGGCCACACCTGCCAACATGTCCCATCTACACTAGTCCCACCTGCTTGCGTTTGACCCATAACCCTCTTAACCTGTCCTATCCATGTACCTGTCTAAATGTTTCTTAAACGTTGCAATAGTCCCCGCCTCAACTTCCTCCTCCAGCAGCTCGTTCCATTCACCTTTGTGTGAAGAAGTTACCCCTCGGGTTCCTATTAAATCTTTCCCCCCTCACCTTAACCTATGTCCTCTAGTTCTTGATTGCCCTACTCAGGCAAGAGACTCTGTGTGTCCAGGTAGTTAAGGGTGATTTTGTGGATGGGTGTGGATTCTTGTGCTTTTATTCATTTATAGGGCCAGGACATTAAGGTCACAGCCAACACCTGCCTTGAATCAGCCTGAGGTGGCAGTGATTCACTTGAACCACTGGACTCCAGGTGAAGGTGCTGCCACACTGTTTTGGGTGATTAAGGACATCAGCAATAAAGGTCCAGTAATATAAAGGTTACCAAAAAAAAACCAGAATGGCTAGTCGGGCAGCTCCGTGGAGAGGGAAACACGGCTGGCATTTCAGCTTGAATATCATTCATTAAAACTTAGTATCTATTCCTCTTTCCACAGACGCAGCCCCACGGCACAGCGGTAGAGTTGCTGTCTCACAACGCCACAGAACCAGGTTCGATCCTGACTGCGGGCGCTGCCTGTACGGAGTTTGCACGTTCTCCCCGTGACCTGCGTGGGATTTCACCGGGTGCTCCGATTTCCTCCCACACCCCACAGACGTACAGGTTTGCAGGTTAATTGGCTTCTGTAAATTGTGTAGGATAGTGCGAGTGTACGGGGATCACAGGTCGGCACGGACTCGGTGGGTCGAAGGGCCTGTTTACGCGCTGTATCTCCAGTCTAAATTAACGTCTAAATATGCTGCCTGACCTGGTGATTATTTCCAGCATGTTGTGTTTGTGTTTCAGCTTTCCAGCCTTGTGTGGTTATATTTGAGTTGGGGTGTGTGACTCACCTCAACCACTGCTCCTGTTATTCCCAAAGAGTGTCCAAGGGCTGGGAGGAATACTTTTGGATCAGACGTTCCTTATACGTTCTAGGGGCATAATCAGGCCATTCGGCCCATCCAGTCCACTCCGCCATTCAACCGTGGCCGATGTATTTTCCCTCTCAACCCCATTCTCCTGCCTTCTCCCCATAGCCCCTGACACCCGTACTAATCTCACCCACACCCCCACCCCACCCCACCCCAAGGCCAGCAAAGGACTCTGCTGGGAAGGGGACAACTGCACAGATCCCACAGATTTAACCCTATGAAACTAACATGATCACAGCCCACAGGCACCGTAGAACCTTCACCTTCCACCCTCCTCTCTCCTTGTCTTTCTTGCTAACTTTCCTGTCTCCCATCCTCTCTCTCTCTTCCCCACCCAGCCTTGCTCTCCTCTCTTCCCCCTTCCTCCCCCTCTCGGCATCTCTCTCACCCTTCCCCCTCTCCACCATCTTACCTCTTCCTCCCCCTTTCCCCATCCTGCATCCACCGCTCCCCATCCCTGTGGCCCCTTCCTCCCTCTGCCCCGATCCCTCTAACCACCTCCTCCGCCCATCCCACTGACTCCCTCTTCCCTTATACTCTTTCCTGCGTCTCTCCCCATCCCTCATCCCTTTCTCCCCATTCCACTTTACCCTCTCTCCTGCAGCTCTCTCCCGTCCCTGTCATCCTCTCCCTCCCACCCCTCTCCCTCTGTCCCTCTCTGTTTCCAACCTGCTGCCCTCTCCCATCCATTCTGCCCTTCCTTCTTGCTCTCTGTTCTGTTCCCCATCAACACTGTCTCTCTATGTCTCCCTCTCTCTGTCTGTTTCTCTGTCTCTCTGTCTCTGTCTGTCTGTCTGTCTGTCTGTCTGTCTGTCTGTCTGTCTGTCTCTCTGTCTGTCTCTGCCTGTCTGCCTCTGTCTGTCTCTGTGTCTCTGTGTCTCTCTCTCTCTCTGTCTGTCTGTCTCTCTCTGTCTCTCTCTGTCTCTGTCTCTGTCTCTGTCTCTCTCTCTGTCTCTCTCTCTGTCTCTCTCTCTGTCTCTCTCTCTGTCTCTCTCTGTCTCTCTCTCTGTCTCTCTCTCTCTCTCTCTCTGTCTCTCTCTGTCTCTCTCTGTCTCTCTCTGTCTCTCTCTCTGTCTCTCTCTGTCTCTCTCTGTCTCTCTCTGTCTCTCTCTGTCTCTCTCTCTCTCTCTCTGTCTCTCTCTCTGTTTCTCTCTCTCTCTGTCTCTCTCTGTCTCTCTCTCTCTCTCTCTCTGTCTGTCTCTGTCTGTCTCTCTCTCTCTCTCTTTCTCTCTGTCTCTCTCTCTCTGTCTCTCTCTCCGTCCTCCCTTCTCTTACCCACCTCTCCGTCCTCGTTACTCCTGGTCGTCTGCTCTATTCACTCATTCTCCCTCCACTAGTTGACCCTCTATGTGACCTCTCCCTGTGCCCTCCCTCCCTCCCCCCCAGAGGCAGAGTGACTGTGACAGCTGAGTGCCTTTCAGTTCATGTTGCGCTCTTCACCACACACACACAATCCCCGTTTCACTTTCAGATCTTCCATTCCATACTCCATCATCAAACTATATACCTTGGGACCAATCCCCATGTTCGGACTGAGGCACTATACATGTATACAGTTTGTCAACAGGCACAGAACCACCAATGACTTTACAGATACATGAGATAGAGCGCGGAGACAGTCCCTTCGGCCCATCGAGTCCGTGCCGACCAGCGATCACGCCGAACACTGACAGTTTCTACCGAAGCCAATTAACCACCAAACCTGTACGTCTTTGGAGTGTGCGAGGGAACTAGAGCACCCGGAGAAAACCCCCGCACGGTCACGGGGGAGAGCGTGCAAACTCCGTACAGACAGCACCCAGAGTCAGGATGGAACCAGGGTCTCTGGCGCTGTGAGGCAGCAACTCTACCGCTGTGCCACTCTGTCACCCAATGCATGCGAGGCTCGGGTCAGGAGCCTGATGGAGTATTCTCCACTTGCCTGGATGAGCGCAGATTCAGCAACACTGAAGAAGCTCGGCACCACACCACGACACGAGTAGAAATCAAACTGCTGGAAGAACCCAGCGGGCTGGGCAGCAACTGTGGAGGGAAAGGCAGAGACAAGGTATCAGGTTGGAACCTTTCTTCAGACCCATTGTCCACTGCCTTTGTTGTGAAGTTCTAGGAACAGAATTAGGTCATTCGGCCCATCGAGTCTACTCTGCCATTCAATCAATGCTGATCTATCTCTCCCTCTTAACCCCATTCTCCTGCCTTCTCCCCATTACCCCGACACCTTTACTAGTCCACTGCCTTTGTCCACAGTCTTTGTCCATTGTTCATTCCATCCACTGATGCTGCCGGCCCACTGGGTTTCTCCAGCAATTTGATCTTTGATGCCTTGGAGCTTATTGACATTGACTCTGCACCTGACACACGTGAGTTGTTTCCTCGACCTGACGGCTGCTGAATGGTGGGGTACACAAGCTCACCCCCCCTCCCCTTTACAATGAAAATCTTGCTTAACAGCAGCAACACAGGCTCAAAGACTTAGACAATGCACAAAAACATACATTTTAAATAGATTACACAGACAGTGAAAAGAAAAACTATGCAAAACACAATTTAAAAAAAAAAAATTCTTCGTGGAGAATCACAGTGTGAACTTGAGCCTTTTAGATGGTGGACTGGGTGTGGGAAGTTTGGAGGTGCTTGTTAGTCAACTGTCTACGTGCAGTTTCTCAGTGTGAACACCCATAAACTAGGGTGTGGTCCTGATCTTCCAACCTACCTCATTTCAGACCTTGCACTTCTTTTATCTGCACTTTACCCGAAACTGTAAAGCTATGACACTGTAACGCCACATTCTGGACTTTGGTATTTTTCTCCAGTTGTGTATGTCAATCTGTACTTAAGCATATGGTGTTTTTTACTTTATCTTGGTACACAAGATAAAAATAAACCAATACCAACAAGTGGATGTGAAACTGGAACATCGCTTTAGTTTCTTGTCCAATGTGCCGAGCTCCAGTGAGAAGCTTTTGTTGTGTGCGAACCAGCCCGAACATGGAAATGATGATATGAAAGTGAAATTTGAATTTGATGTTGCAAAAGGATTATGATACACTAGACTAAGTGGGACCCCTTGAGTCCCAGTCACACGGGAGGCCTGGCCCCCCAACGCAACCCATTCCCCAACGCAATATTCCACCACTCACCCATAACCCCTAACTGCACAGGCGCGGCTCATTTCTCCTCACCCCCGAGCACTCCCTTCCCCCCCCCCCCGGGGCGGGTGGGGGTTGTGTGGGGCGAGAAGGTATATGGGCGGGGTAGTTGTGGGGGAAGAGGGGTGAGTGGGTGGGGGGTGGAGTGAGCTCGGAGAAAAGACGGGGGAAGTGCCAGGGGGGAGGGGGGGAGGAGTCAGCAATGGGGACCAGAGGGGTAATGGCTGGAATTGGCGGTGCGATGGGGACTCACAGCGGGCGCTGGTCGCTGGTTGTTCTCCTCCGCCGGGATCAGAGTCTCCGCTTTCCGTTTGGTGACAGCGGCGACATCTCCGACTCCGGGCTGGGCTGGGTCTCTGACTTTGGGCTGGATCTCCCACGCTGGGCTGTGCTGGGTCAGGTCTCCGACGCTGGGCTGTGCTGGGTCAGGTCTCCGACGCTGGGCTGCTTGGGGCTGGGCTGCTTGGGGCTGGGCTGCTTGGAGCTGGGCTGCTTGGGGCTGAACCGCTTGGGGCTGGGCTGCTTGGGGCTGGGCTGCTTGGGGCTGGGCTGCTTGGGGCTGGGCTGCTTGGGACTGGCGCCGCTTGGGGCTGGGCTGCTTGGGGCTGGGCTGCTTGGGGTTGGGCTGCTTGGGGCTGGGCTGCTTGAGGCTGGGCTGCTTGGGGCTGGCGCTGCTTGGGGCTGGGCTGCTTGGGGCTGGGCTGCTTGGGGCTGGCCATCCTCAGCTCCAGTAAAAGCGCGATGGCGCAGGAAGGGGCGGACCATCCCGTGGAGTGTCGGGGGAAGACTTTTAAGATTTTTAAGCCTCGCTAACTTTTACGACGTTCAACCGATCGGAACGAAACGTGCTATCGTGAACCGTTTTTGCTCAAATAGAATGACCACCAAACCGGGAGATAACAAGATCAGAGTTTTAGTTATGTATAGATGATGGACACAAGGAATGCAGCCCTTACATAACCAGGCCCAACCTACCATTCAATATGATCACGGATCATCTACCTGTCGATATAATTGATTTATACCAGGAGGGAAATTGATCTGCCAACAGTCATAAAAACGCAAAACACACAAAACATAAAATACATGAAACATGAAATTAAAGTGATGAGTGGAAGGGCTTGGGAAATGTGTAAAGATTGGGGAAAGTCAGTCTCAGTCTACCCCACGACAGAATGGGGAGGAGTTGGAACGTTTGATAGTTGGAAAGCAGCCAACATAATCAAGGACTACTCATACCCCAGTCATTTTCTCTGTCGTTGCGCAGAAACGATAGCACACACCAGCAAATTCAACAACTCCTTCTCTACTAAGGATGATTTCACGATCTTCCAATTTACCTTGTTCCTGCCTTTAAACCTTTTTTAACAGCACTTTCCCTGTAACTATAACACAAAATTCAGCACTCGATTGATTTACCCATTTGCACTGCCGGATGTAGCCATGTGTGGTATGATGTGCCTGGATAGCGTGCAAAATGTGGCCCTTCATTGTAACTCAGTGCACATGACTGTAATAAACTAGTGCCAATGGTAATAAAACTTCTCTATTTCCAGATTCCAAGCTGTTTGCTATAAAGACCCACGTGCTCACTACCCTCTCACATTCTTGCTAACTGCTTGTGGTTTCTGCACGAGAACACTGTTTTCCTCTGTGCTTCATCCCAGTACATGGTTTCTTAAGCATGTTGATAGCCGGCACCAGCCTTTAAACACTCATCTGTGCTAAACCCACCTGACACTTCCCACAGTCCCATCAACTCATGTTCTGCACACCGAGGACGGTGTACACTGGCCAATTAGCTTCCTAACCCACATATCTCTGGAATGTGGGAGGAAACGGGAAAACCCATGGGAACATGCAAACTTCACACAGACTGCGCCAGAGATCAGGATCAGGTCCACGTCACCTGCTCCAGGTCTCAGGCAGCAGCTTCCCCTCATCAGAAGGAATGGATGATATGGACATGGATCAACAGACTGGTTCCACCAAGATGCAGCACAGAACGCCACAGGAGGTCCTTCCTTCCCTGGGGCTATCAAACTGTATAACCCCTCCCCCTTCTGTCGTGGGGTAGACTGACTCCCTTTTCCCCTCCCCAATCTTTGCACATCCCAAATCCTGAACTCGTCACTTTATTTTCATGTTTCCTGTCTCTCGTTGTGTGTTATGCCTGTTGGCAGACCAATTTCTCTCCTGCGATAAATAAAGTTCTTTGGTATCGTATTCAATCGTTTTGGTGGTGAAAACATGTATTCGGACTACATCCACTAGTGTTTCTGTCATTGATTGGGTATTAGACAATAGACAATAGGTGCAGGAGCAGGCCATTCGGCCCTTCGAGCCAGCACCGCCATTCACTGTGAACATGGCTGATCATCCCCAATCAGTACCCCGTTCCTGCCTTCTCCCCATATCCCCTTGACTCCGCTACCTTTAAGAGCCCTATCTAGCTCTCTCTTGAAAGTATCCAGAGAACCAGCCTCCACCGCCCTCTGAGGCAGAGAATTCCACAGACTAACAACTCTCTGTTTGAAAAAGTTTTTCCTCAACTCCATTCTAAATTTTTATACTGACGAATTGTAATGGTTATGTTGGCCTAAAATTGGACACCTTGATAGTGTCATCTGTGATGTTCAAAGGAAAGACTCTGAACTCTTGAAGTGTCTACCTATCTTATTCTTAAACTGTGGCCCCTGGTTCTGGGCTCCCCCAACATCGGGAACATGTTTCCTGCCTCTAGCGTGTCCAAACCCTTAATAATCTAATGTGTTTCAAAAAGAATCCCTCTCATCCTTCTAAATTCCAGAGTGTACGAGCTCTGTGTATCTTCATGGAAATGTGTGAGGGCATCCTCTTACCGTGTGCGTGCAGTCCCAGCTCCCGCCCGGAGAAGAGGTGACTAACAATGCTGTTTGTTACGATGTGGTTATCTCTGCATTGTGACAGGGTTTAAACATTGTCTACACTCGTTTTGTGCTGAATGCGAAAGATTCCGCCTTATTACACAAGCACTCTGCAAATTTGTAATTTAAAGTATTGTTAGTCTTCCCCGAGTGACCAACGGGTCCAACATGAGCAGTGTTGCTGCTTAAAGGGGTATTGTGGAATAACACCAACACAGTAGAATTTTTTCCAGACATTCAAAAAAATAAAGATAGGTAGACACAACATGCTGGAGTAACTCTGCGGGACAGGGAGCATCTCAAGGAGAGAAGGAATGGGCGACGTTTCGGGTCGGACAGAGGCAGGCAGGCAGAGTAAAGCTCCCTCTGAGTTATCCCATCACATACACCCAGCATTGGGACAAACCCACACGTTCCTGGAGATCACGGGGATTCTGGATGCCTTCCGTGAAAACTGGTCTCCGCGGGGGGTAGTCTGCATTGTGGATAAGGATAATAATGTTGTAATCTGATGACTGATTGACTGATGTGTGTGTGTGCGCAGTGTCCCGTCACAAACTCTCTGTACACTGGCCCGTTACACATCCTCTCTACACTGTCCCATTATACTCGCCCTCTACACCAGGGTTCCCAACCTTTCCTGTCCCGTTTACCCCTGGCCTCGTTAATAACAATGTTATTTCATTTATTTATGAACAACTAATGATGAACAGATACCAGTACACCAGAACCAAACGCAGTCAGTCAATGAGAAATAATGTGTACACATTCAGAATCAACAAATGTACCCCCTTGGGTAGGTGAAATTTACCCCCTGGGGGGTATATTTACCCCAGGTTGGGAACCCTTGCTCCACACTGTCCCATTATACACTCCCTCCACACCGTCCCATCGCATACTCCCAGAGTTGGGTCGTGTCGGAGCCACTGAAGGCTACCCTACCTGGAGGTTCTTCTTCTTGCTGGAGAGTTGTGAGGTTGCTTGAGCAGAGGTCTGGGCTGGGTGAAGAGTGTTGAAATCTCCGTCCTGGGTGTCCAGGACTCTGGAATCGCCATCCACATCGTGCACTCTGATCCCTGCAATCTCAGATGCTCTCTCGGACTTATCTTGTTGACATGGTGCAATTAGCAGCAGCAGCAGTAGCCGCCCAAGTCACCACATTCCTCAGCCTTCTCACACCATTGAGTCAGCTCTCCATGGGCTGAATTGCAGGGGCGATCAGCGCGGCAGTGTCTGACAGCCCAGCGGATTCTGCTGGCTGGCTGCTCTCTGCCCTCTCCTCATTAGCCGTGGAACCACCACACATGAGAGTGACGGGCTGCACTCTCTTCCAGATGCGGGCAAAATGACACCGATATTTAGACCACCAGGAGCGCCGCTCAATTGGCCGCCCTGCCAACAGTCTGTCTGTTTTTTCGTCTTTTTAAAAACAATTATTATTTTTAGTGTGTTTTAGAAGTTTGTGTAAATGTTTTATGTGAGGGGAGGTGGAGGGGATCGGGGGAAACTTGTTTATCAATCTCTTACCTTGCCGGAGATGCGATTGTTTTCCTGGTTGTATCACCGGTCGCTCTGCAGCCTAACATCGATGGAACTGGCGGCCTTGCTCGGGACTGACTTTGAGCCCCACCGCGGGGAGTGGACTTATCATCGGAGTCGATCCCTTGCCTGGGGTCGCTCTAACTGCGGCCAGCGGACGTTAACATCGCAAGCTCGCAGTCTCGGGAGAGGCCGAGTCGGGAGCTCCAATGACGCAGAGGTTCGACCAGCCCCCACCTGGGGTCCGATCACCGGCGCAGGGGAGCTGACATCCCCCCCAATGCAGGAGTTGATCGCCCCGATGCGGAGGGCCCAAACACCGCCGGCCACGGGAGTCAAGATCGTCACGTCAACAGAGGGCTTGAGGCCCCCGACTGCGGGAGGACAAAGACGGGACGAGATTGAATTTTTTTTCGCCTTCCATCACAGTGAGGAATGTGGAGGAGTCACTGTGGTGGATGTTTATTTTGTGTGTTCTGTTACTTTTAATTTATATGACTGACTTGGCAAATGAAATTCCTCGCATGCTGCAAAACATACTTGACTAATAAAGTATGATTGTGATTATAATATTAGGAGGGAGTCGGACAGAAAATGCTGGAGTAACTCAGCGGGACAGGCAGCATCTGTGGAGAGAAGGAACGGGTGACGTTTCTGGTCGTGATCCTTCTTCAGGCTGAGAGTCAGGGGAGAGGAAAACTAGAGAAATGGAAGGGTAAGGTGTGAAAAGGACAGGGTAAAGCAGAAGATGATCAAGGAAATGTTTATTATCTTTTGGAAGGAGCGCGGTCCCAGGCAGGGAATGGAAGTGAGGCGTGAGGGAGATTTCAACATCCTGGACTGATGACGGAGACTCACAAGTTCAAATATCAGTTCAGCGATCAAGGCTGAAGGAAGTCCAGCATGAAATAGTACTGTCGGTGAATGGGACTGCTCTCTACACCAAAATGCCATCTGTACCCAGTCTGGCCTGGGTGTGACTTTGGATCCAAGCATCGGATGTCCCATTCCAGGAACGGGGCAAGTACGTCTCTCTGGGAGTAATTAGGGATGTGACCACGTGGGTTTTCTCCGGGCGCTCTGGTTTCCTCCCACATGCCAAAGACGTGCAGGTTTGTAGGCGAATTGAATGAATAAGTTTATTGGCCAAGTATTCACATACAAGGAATTTACCTTGGTGCTCCGCCCGCAAGTGACAACGTGACATCCAGTGACTGTTAGGAATGACACATAAAATATTAAACATTAATAATTAACATTGGCTTCTGTAAATTACCCCTAGTGTGTAGGATGTGAAAATGGGATAAGAAAGAACTAGTGTAGGGGTGAACATTGGTCAGCACAGACTCGGTGGGGCTGAAGGGCCTGCTAGCGTGCTGTATCTCTGAACTAAACAAAACAAAAGCAGCAAAATGTAAAATCACACAAAAGTGAAGTTATCCTTCACCAAATAGTGAGAGCACGTTATTCCTCTGACCTCTGACCTCTGACCTCTGGTATGGACACAGAGTGCGAGGGTAACTCACGGATCAGGAGAGAGTGTGGATAGTGGCATTTTGGGTCGGGGTAGAGGAGGAGCCGAGCTTCGTGATCTGGGTTGTCTATGGATCAAGGCCAGAAATTGATTGTTTAAATAACCAATGCAGTTTTCCAGCCTCCTAGTCCACCCCTTCGCCCTGCTTCTGGCCCTGTAAACCGTCTCCTCTCTCCTCCTGGTTCGCCATTCCCGATGTACCCGTCTCCATTATCACCCAGGCAAAAGTGCGGGATTGTCACAACGCCCCAGAGGACATCTCCGTTCCCCGTTCCCCTACCTCCCTGCCTCTCCACCCCCACTCCCTAGTCCCTGCCCTCCCCTCCCCTACCTCTCCCCTCCCACCCTCCTCCCTATCTCCAGTTCCTTCCCCCTCTCCCCAACCTCACCAGCTTCCCTCCCCTCCCCTCCCTGTCCCCTACCTCTCTACCTCTCCCCTCCCACTCTCCAGTTCCTGCCCTCCACCTCCCCTACCCTCTCCGTCCCCCTCTCACCATCTACCTCACTCCCTCTCCCTCCTCCAACTCACTCCCTCCTCTCTTCCCACACTCTCCTCTGTCCATTGCCCACCTCTCCCTCCTCCACCGTTAATCCACTCCCACTTTCCGATTCCGCACCACCCTGTCATCCCTCCCATTTTGATTGCCCGAGGGGCCTAGGGGCAGGAGGAAGGGATGAGAGACATGGGTGCTCCCAGAGTTCTGGAGTAGGCAGCGGGGATGGGTTTGTGCGTACATGCCGGCCTGGCTGCTGAAGGCTGGGGCCGTTCACAACCACTGGCTCCAGCCCTGACGTCCCTCTCGGCTGTGTGTTACCTTCAGGTTAAAGCTCGTATTTCGATTTGTTTACACCGAGATCAAAAAACAAACTCGGTGCCAAGGTTCAATCCCTGGGTCTGAAACACTCAAAACAGTCACATGGAGTGAAATGACTTTGTCAGTGGCTGAGTGTGATGCAGAGAGTGTTCCTCTCCCATGCTGTATGTACCTGCAGTGGTGCCTCAACCCCAACCCCAAACCCCAGCACTGGGGCTTCCCAATACAATACAATGCGGTTTATTTGTCACATTGCACATAAGTGCAAGTGAAATGAATTTGTCAGCAGCGGTACAATGATAAAGAACACACAAAAACACAATAAAAGATTTAACATAAACATCCACCACAGCATTCATCACTGTGGTGGAAGGCACACAATTTGGCCAGTCCTCCTCCATTTTCCCCCATGGTCGGGACCTCAACCCTCCGCAGCCGTATCTGCGGGCGTCCAGATGGTAAAAGGACAAGGTACAAGTCCAGAGTCGGCTCTTCCCCAGACAACTTTATCAAGCAACTGAACCATCCGACCACAATTAGAGAGCAGTCCTGTGCTATTATTGGATAGGACAGGCCTGGAGGGATATGGACAAAACGCGGGCAGGTGGGACTAAGTGTAGCTGGAACGTAGGCCGGTGTGGGCAAGTTGGGCCAAAGGGCCTGTTTCCACACTGTATCACACAATGACTCTACCTTCTACCTCATTGGAGACCCTTGGACTATCTTTGATCGGACTTTACTGGACTTTATCTTGCACTAAAAGTTATTTGCGTTAGTCTCTTTATCATGTAGCTGTACACTGTGGATGGCTTGATTGTAATCATGTATTGTCTTTCTGCTCATTGGATACCATGCAACAAAAGCTTTTCACTGCACCTCAGTACAGATGACAAAAACTCAAACCCAAACTCAAACTTCCCCTCCAGTACTCACCTGCTGCAGGTTCTAGAAGTTCCCCCTCATCAGCAAAGCAACGTCCCGATGCCCAGGCCCCAACGAATGCTTGGTCAGTGGCCATGTTCCAAATTTGTAATTTAGTTTTGAGATACAGGGCGAAAACAGGCCATTCGGCCCACCGGGTCCGTACCGACCAGCGATCCCCACGAATTTTCACAAACCAAGCAGCCTACAAACCTGGACGTCTTTGGAGTGTGGGAGGAAACCGGGGCACCCGGAGGAAACCCACTCAGTCACAGGAATAACGCAGGCTCCCTATTTTCCATCTAACCCAGGGCTGGGGAACCTTTTCATGTTGGAATGCCTCATTAAGTTAGCTGTCATCTAATAAGGCCGCATCCAAGAAACTTCAATTAGATATACTTCAAAATGTACATTATTTTGTAACATTTTGTGACACGATGGGCTGTTTAGCAGACAGAATTTAAAAAAAATACAGTCAAACAAATACGCTGTTTAACTATTCTCAAATTCAACTTCAAACGGAGAGCCACGTGCCAAAAGTTGATAATACTGAAGACTGGACGGCCAGGGGACTCTCCCTGACATTTTCCCTCTCGTCAACCAGCCTCAGGCGGTGGTGGCGCCAGTCAGGCAGGGAGGTGAACGTACATTCTAGAGTCGCGTTAGAACTAAATCACGAGCATAACAGGTGTGAAAATAGTCGGAGAGGATTATTTTGTTGAATCTTCTTTTACTCTTTGGTTTTTTTAAATACGTTCATTTTAAGATTTAAATAAAAATAATAAAACATGATCAAAAACATATTAATAAAAATGAAAGGATTTGTTCTACAAAATTTGGATCCATTCAAAAGGCCACTATTAATGGCCGATAACGCACTTAAGGCCACAGGTTCCCCACCCCTGATCTAACCCATATCCTGCACTAGCCTGGGGCAACCATCTTCAAAATCAACAGCACCAACAATTTTCCAGTCATCCGCAAACTTACTAATCCTTCCTCCCGCGTTTACAATGAAGGCATTATTCAATATCACAAACAGCTGGGGGCCCCAGATCCCTGCTGTCACAGACTTCCAAATCAGTAAAGCATGCTTCCTGCTATCTTCTGCCTCCTATTACCAAACCAATTTAGATCCAATTAAGATAGACACAAAATGCTGCTGTAAGTCCGTGGATCAGGCAACATCTCTGGAGAGAAGGAACGGGTAACGTTTCAGGTCTCGACTCAAAACGTCACCCACTCCTTCTCTCCAGAGATACTGCCTGTCCCGCTGAGTAACTCCAGCATCTTCGGTGTAAACCAGCATCTGCAGTTCCTTCCAACACATTAGATCCAATTAGCCAACTTGCCTTGTATACTGTGCGTCTTCACTTTGTGGACCAGCCTGCCATGTATGACCTTGTTTAATATCTCGCAAGCCCGTTATCGACAATGCCTACTGCCCTGCCCTCATTCATTCATTTTCTTAGTGATCCCCTTGAAAAACTAATTAGCAAGGTAGGAATTTCCCTCGCACAAACAAACCCATGTTGACTATCCCTGATCAATCAAATTAAAATTGGGTCATTCCAAACTTACAAAAATCTTCTGCATCTTTTCCTCCGTTTGACTTTAAGCTTTCAGAGATACAGCACATTTACACTGACAGATGCTCATTTGCATGATCAGGATCTGATTTGGTTTAGTTTTGTTTTAGTATAGTTCAGAGATACAGCGTGGATACAGGCCCGTCGGCCCATAGGGTAATGGCGCCAACCAGCTTTATGCCATGCACTAAAGGCAAGTTACAGAAGCCAATTAACCTACAAATCTGTACGTCTTTGGAGTGTGGGAGGAAGCCGCAGCATCCGGTTGAAGCCCACGCAGGTCACTGGGAGAACATGCAAACTCCGTACAGACAGCACCCGTAGTCAGGTTTGAACCGGGGTATCTGGCGCTGTGAGGCAGCGACTCTACTGCTGCGTCACCGTGCCACCTCCTTCTCGGCTCCCTCTCTTTGTACACAACCTGTTACATTAGTTGAACCCCGCCCTTGCCTGTAGCAGATCTCTCTGCTAGGACAGATTCGGGATAGTCAGCCCATGTTATTGTACGTGGAAAATTGTATCTTAAGAACCTGATTGAGTTTTTTGGAGAAGTAACCAAAAAAGGTTGTAGAGGGCAAAGCCATAGACGATGTCTATATGCACAGCAAGGTGGCACAGTGGGCAGGCGGGACTAGTTTAGATGGGGTATGCTGGTCGGCATGTGCAGGTTGGGCCAAAGGGGCCTGTTTCTGTGCTGTGAGACTCCATGAGGACATTTTCCCAGCTCTGTTGAGGTAAGGCCTGCCTAGTATTGGTCCCACTTCGCCCAACAATGGCTCTGGCCATCCGGATCCAAACCCCACCACCCTGCTCCAGACACTCATCCACCTCCCTGTATACGCTCAATCGAGGACCAGAGATTTAAGGTGGAAACGATTTAATAGGAATCTGAGGGGTAACTATTTCACGCAAAGGGTGGTGGGTGTATGGGACAAGCTGCTAGAGGAGGTAGTTGAGGCTGGGACTATCCCAATGTTTAAGAAACAGTTGGACGGGTACATGGATAGGACAGGTTTGGAGGGATATGGACCAAGGACTTTCATATGAAGAAAGACTGGATAGACTCGGCTTGTACTCGCTAGAATTTAGAGGATTGAGGGGGGATCTTATAGAAACCTACAAAATTCTTAAGGGGTTGGACAGGCTAGATGCAGGAAGATTGTTCCCGTTGTTGGGGAAGTCCAGAACAAGGGGTCACATTTTAAGGATAAGGGGGAAATCTTTTAGGACCGAGATGAGAAAAACATTTTTCACACAGAGAGTGGTGAATCTGTGGAATTCTCTGCCACAGAAGGTAGTTGAGGCCAGTTCATTGGCTATATTTAAGAGGGAGTTAGATGTGGCCCTTGTGGCTAAAGGGATCAGGGGGTATGGAGAGAGGGCAGGTGCAGGATACTGAGTTGGATGATCAGCCATGATCATATTAAATGGCGGTGCAGGCTCGAAGGGCCGAATGGCCTACTCCTGCACCTATTTTCTATGTTTCTAAATGCAGGCGGGTGGGACTAGTATAGCTGGGACATTGTTGGCTGGTGTGGGCAAGTTGGGCCGAAGGGCCTGTTTCCACACTGTATCACTCTATGACTCTATAGCTTTCCCTGCTGCTTCATCATCTCTTCTCCTGCTTGGGCAAGTTTGCCTGCAGAGCCGTGTCCCTGTCTGTAGCCCGGTCACTGGGTTGATAGCTGCGCTACTTTGCCACCTTGCTGAAGTCCATGTGGGTATCGTCTATGGCTTTGCCCTCTTCAACCTTTTTTGGTCACTTTAAATCAGGTTCTTATACGAGAACGTTCGTTCTGTGTGGATATCCTGGGTCCAAGCATCAAGAGGCACCACGCTATCCCGAGATCACATCGGCACACACAGAATTGCCTGTCCGCACCACTACACATGGAATCCTATGGAACTGTTGCTGTTCTGTCCTTTCTCCTCCGATGCTGTGCACCTGCGTTACTCAAAGTGCTTCCGTTTCCCTGGGAGAAGTCTCCCCCCCTCACAAGTGGCCCTCTGGTGAGCCCTGAATATCTTTTGTTGCTGTCCGCATGGCAAACTGCTTCTCAGCCTGTACCCTGGGTCTGCAGGGCGATCGGTCTACTCTTGCCGTGCCTTGTTCACAGGGAGAGTTGTGGACGCAGCCCAACCCATCACCCAAAGCCAACCTCCTTGCCACTAACTCAATCTACACCTCACGCTGCCTCGGCAAGGCCAGCAGCATCATCAAGGACCAGTCCTCACCCCTCCACCACCTCTCCCCTCTCCCATCAGACAAGAGGCACAGAAGTGTGAAAATGCACACCTCCAAATTCAGTGGCAGTTTCTTCCCAGCTGTTATCAGGTAACCGAACCATCCTATCACCAGCTAGAAAATGATCCTGAACTACCATCTACCTCAATGAAGACTGAACCATCTTTAATCTGCCTTTATTGGACTCTATCCTGCACTAAACGTTAATCCCTTTATCCTGTATCTGTGCACTGCGGACATCGTGATTGTAATCATGTATAGTCATGTCTTTTCATTGACCGTATAGTTTTAGTTTAGTTTTTAGGGATACAGCATGGAAACAGGCCCTTTGACCCATATTTTCTGCGCTGACCAGCGATCCCTGCATATTAACACTATACCAAGCCAATTAACCTACCAACCTGCACGTCTTTGGAGTGTGGGAGGAAACCGAAGATCTCGAAGAAAACCCACATCGTCATGGGGAGAACGTACAAACTCCGTACAGACAGCACCCGTAGTCGGAATTGAACCCGGGTCTCTGGCACTGAAAGCGCTGTAAGGCAGCAACTTTCCCGCTCTGGATGGTATGCAACAAAAAGCTTTTCACTGTACCTCGGTACAATAAACGAAACTAAACTGAGAACATCGTTCACAAAACTCTCAGCCTTGTGGGTGGATCGCAGTGGCATCAGCTGTTTCCCACTGTGCAAAGCCAAAGCCAGGAGCTCATACTCTCCAGCTGATAGCATCTGCTGCACCATGGGCGCCTGGAACGCAACAGTGTCCTGGGATTCCCACGTGGCGCAAGATAACAGGTCCGGGGGGGGGTTCACCCCCGCCACGGGTACCATGTAATCCCGCGCTACCTGCTCCATGGTCGGATAGTCGGCGACTAAACCGTCTCCCCCACCTGGTTTGCCAGGTGAGGAGAGGGCTGTGGACCCCCAGCAGGACCAAAAACTAGACCCGTCAAAGGGCGAATGAGCATCTAGCGAGCCAACGGCCATCCACACTTCAGTAGAAGTTGCGATCACTGTCTTACGTAGCATTGTAAGGAACGATGATAAAACACACACACCAAAATCCTATACTTCCAGCGGCGGAAGTCTGCAGGAACTGGAGGACAGAGACGTGTGGTGCGTCCGTCACCGTTCCCGTTGGAAACCAGCATCACTGCGTCACTGATGTTTTCAACGATGATGACAAGATGCACCATCTGTGGCCGTGAAGAGCCCTGCTCTGCCTCCCTTAAATTAACCCGATTAACAGAAGTTAACGATTATGTCTGGTCATCAAGGCGTTACGATTGGGGGGGGGGGGGGGGGGGCATCAATAATGTAAAGCAGAATTATCTGTATTCACATATAGGGACAGCTCTTCCCAGCTGTTATCAGACAACTGAACCATCCCACCAACAACTGGAGAGCAGTCCTGAGCTACCGCATTTGGAGACCCTTGGACTATCTTTGATCGGACTTTACTGGACTTTATCTTGCATTAAGCGTTAAGGGCCTGTCCCACGAGCATGCGACTGCATGCGGCAAGCGCGACCAAACCGGAAGCGGGGGGTCGCGCGGAGGTCCAGTGATCCCCGTACAGGGCCGGTCCCACCAGCATGCGCCTGCATGCGGTGAGCGCGATGAAACCGGAAGCGGGGGCTGTGCGGAGGTCGAGTGAGTGACGTGAAGTTCGAGCGAAGTCCGCGTGAAGATCGCGCGTGACGTACGGCATCAAGACGCTGCGTATGCCGGTCGAGACGGTGCGTACGGCCTCAATGCGGCTGCGGGCCGGTAGGCCGTTGCCGCATGGGATTTTTGAACACGGTCAGTTTTTTGGAGTTCTGCGCAATGTCAGGACCAGCTCCACACAACTGCATATGGCTCCGGCGATCGAAGTGGGACCAGCCCGGCGAGGCCGTACGGCTCAAGCGACCACGTTGGGCGCGCTTGTTACTCCCTTTATCCTGTATCTGTACACTGTAAATGGCTCGACTGTAATCATGTATTGTCTTTCCGCTGACTTGGTTAGCACACAACAAAAGCTTTTCACTGTACCTCGGTGCACGTGACACCAAACTAAACGGAACAAAAATTGAACAACATTTAATTTTATGTTTGCAGTCTAAAGAAGTGTCCCTACCTGAAACATCGACAGCCCATTTCTCTCCACATATGCTACCTGACCCACTGAGTTCCTCCAGCAGTTTGTTTTATGCTCAGGATTCCAGCACCTGCAGTCTGAATTTCGTGTTTATTCACGTACTTTTATTTCACGCAAATTTGGCAAGAGCAGCTCCTTGATCCGTGCCTCTGATTGTTCGGTAATGATTTATGAACTTCTTGAGGACAAATTTCTGTGACCTGAACTGCAGTGAGGTGGGGTTTGCTTCCATGACAAGCTAATGCAAGATCGTGGTGCATATAGGTACCAATGACATAGGTAGAAAATGAGAAGAGGTCCTGAAAAGAGAATTTAGGGAGTTAGGAAGAGAGTTAAGGAGAAGGACCGCAAAAGTAACAATCTCGGGATTACTGCCTGTGCCACGCGACAGTGAGAGTAGGAATGGAGCGAGGTGGAGGATAAATGCATGGCTGAAGGACTGGTGCAGAGGGCAGGGATTCAAGTTTCTGGATCATTGGAACCTCTTTTGTGGAAGGTGCGACCTGTACAGAAAGGATGGGTTGCACTTGAACCCGAGGGGGACCAATATCCTGGCGGGGAGATTTGCAAAGGCTACTGGGGAGACTTTAAACTAGAATGGTTGGGGGGAGGGACTCAAATAGAGAAAGCTAGTAGACAGTGTGTGAGGCAGGAGGCAGAGAAGGGAAGCACTCAGACCCAACATGTAGGGGGGAAAGAAGAAAAATATAATAAACAGAGAATAAGAGGTGGTGGGTTTCTTAAACATGTATATTTTAATGCTAGGAGCATTGTAAGAAAGGTGGATGAGCTTAGAGCCTGGATTGACACCTGGAAGTGTGATGTTGTGGCGATTAGTGAAACATGGTTACAGGAGGGTTGTGATTGGAAACTAAATATTCCAGGATTTCGTTGCTTCAGGTGTGATAGAATTGGAGGGGCAAGAGGTGGAGGTGTTGCATTAATTGTCAGGGAAGATATTACAGCAGTGCTTTGGCAGGATAGATTAGAGGGCTCATCTAGGGAGGCTATTTGGGTGGAACTGAGAAATGGGAAAGGTGTAGCAACACTTATAGGGGAGAAATGGAAGAGCAAATATGTAAGCAGCAGATATTAGTCGTAAGCACAAGGTAGTGATTGTGGGAGATTTCAATTTTACACACATAGACTGGGAAACACATTCTGTAAATGGGCTGGATGGTTTGGAGTTTGTAAAATGTGTGCAGGATAGTTTTTTGCAGCAATACATAGAGGTACCTACTAGAGAAGGGGCAGTGCTGGACCTCCTGTTAGGAAATGAGACGGGTCAGGTGGCGGAGGTATGCGTTGGGGAGCACTTCGGGTCCAGTGATCACAATACCATTAGTTTCAATATAATTATGGAGAAGGTCAGAACTGGACCTAGGGTTGAGATTTTTGATTAGAGAAAGGCTAACTTTGAGGAGATGCGAAAGGATTTAAAAGCAGTGAATTAGGACATTTTGTTTTATGGGAAGGATGTAGAAGAGAAATGGAGGACATTTAAAGGGGACATTTTAAGAGTACAGAATCTTTATGTCCCTGTTTTGTTGAAAGGAAAGAGTAATAATTGGAAAGAGCCATGGTTTTCAAGGGAAATTGGTCACGGTTCGGAAAAAGAGAGAGATCTATAATAATTATAGGCAGCATGGAGTAAATGAGGTGCTTGAGGAGTATAAAGAATGTAAAAAGAATCTTAAGAAATAAATTAGAAAAGCTAAAAGAAGATATGAGGTTGCTTTGGAAAGTAAGGTGAAAGTAAATTCAAAGCTCTATTAATATTTCTATAGCTATATTAATAGCAAAAGGATAACGAGAGATAAAATTGGTCCATTAGAGAGTCAGAGTGGACAGCTATCTGCAGAGCCAAAAGAGATGGGGGAGATATTGAACAATTTCTTTTCTTCAGTATTCACCAAGGAGAAGGATATTGAATTATGTGAGGTAAGGGAAATAAGTAGAGTAGCTATGGAAACTATGAGGATCAAAGAAGAGGAAGTTCTGACACTTTTGAAAAATATAAAAGTGGATAAGTCTCCAGGTCCTGACAGGATATTCCCTAGGACATTGAGGGAAGTTAGTGTAGAAATAGCAGGGGCTATGACAGAAATATTTCAAATGTCATTAGAAACGGGAATGGTGCCGGAGGATCGGCGTACTGCGCATGTTGTTCCATTGTTTAAAAAGGGTTCTAAGAGTAAACCTAGCAATTATACACCGGTTAGTTTGACGTCAGTGGTGGACAAATTAATCGAAAGGATACTTAGAGATAATATATATAATCATCTGGATAAACAGGGTCTGATTAGGAACAGTCAACATGGATTTGTGCCTGGAAGGTCATGTTTGACTAATCCTCTTGAATTTTTTGAAGAGGTTACTAGGGAAATTGATGAGGGTAAAGTGGTGGATGTTGTCTATATGGACTTCAGTAAGGCCTTTGACAAGGTTCCACATGGAAGGTTGGTTAAGAAGGTTCAATTGTTGGGTATTAATGGTGGAGTAGCAAGATGGATTCAACAGTGGCTGAATGGGAGATGCCAGAGAGTAATGGTGGATGGTTGTTTGTCAGGTTGGAGGCCAGTGACTAGTGGGGTGCGTCAGGGATCTGTGTTGGGTCCACTGTTGTTTGTCATATACATCATTGATCTGGATGATGGTGTGGTAAATTGGATTAGTAAGTATGCAGTTGATACTAAGATAGGTGGTGTTGTGGATAATGAAGTAGATTTTCAAAGTCTACAAAGAGATTTAGGCCATTTAAAAGAGTGGGCTGAAAGATGGCAGATGGAGTTTAATGCTGATAAGTGTGAGGTGCTACATCTTGGCTGAACAAATCAAAATAGGATGTACATGGTAAATGGTAGCGAATTGGGGAATGCAGTTGAACAGAGGGATCTAGGAATAACTGTACATAGTTTCCTGAAGGTGGAATCTCATGTAGATAGGATGGTAAAGAAAGCTTTTGGTGGGCTGGCCTTTATAAATCAGAGCATTAAGTATAGAAGTTGGGATGTAATGTTAAAATTGTACAAGGCATTGGTGGGGCCTATTCTGGAGTATGGTGTACAATTTTTGGTCGCCAAATTATAGGAAAGATGTCAACAAAAGAGAGAGAGTACAGAGGAGATTTACTAGAATGTCGCCTGGGTTTCAGCACCTAAGTTACAGAGAAAGGTTGAACAAGATAGGTCTTTATTCTTTGGAGCGCAGAAGATTAAGGGGGGACTTGATAGAGGTCTTTAAAATTATGAGCGGGATAGACAGAGTTGACGTGGATAAGCTTTTTCCTCTGAGAGTAGGGAAGATACAAACAAGAGGACATGATTTGAGAATTAAGGGACAAAAGACAAAATGTGGGGAAACTTCTTTACTCAGAGAGTGGTGGCTGTGTGGAATGAGCTTTCAGTGGGAGTGGTGGAAGCAGGTTCGATTTTATCATTTAAAAATAAATTGGATAGGTATATGGATGAGAAGGGAATGGAGTGTTATGGTCTGAGTGCAGGTAGATGGGACTAGGTGAGAGTAAGTGTTCGGCACGGGCTAGAAGGGCCGAGATGGCCTGTTTCCGTGCTGTAATTGTTATATGGTTATATGGTTAAGGAAGCTACGAATTCCCCAGCCGGTTCTTTACACCACTTACTTGCCCGGCCCCTGTTTCCTCGGTTCTCTTGTAACAGGCACATGTGAAGCAACTTCCCACACTGACTTCACAATACTCGTTTCAGTTTCTTTCCTCCAGACTCTATGTTGATCACCCGATTCCTTCTAGTACCTTTCCTTACCTTGCGTATCGGGTTGACGTGGGCCAAGGGCTGGCTTCAGTGTTTGCAGTTCTCAGAGGCCTTGATTTGAGTCATAGCTGCACAGAACCCCTCCTGTTCCTGCCAGCCCTCCTGTTCCTCCCAGCCAGCTCAAAGCAGCTGTTTCCCTCACACTTCTGCTCTGTTACGTTTCAGTCCAGTAAAATCATCCTCAGCACAATTTATAACCTGCTCAGCATTTTATCTGCTGCTTCTTGAAGGCGTGTGACTGGTGAGGAAAAAGAGCATGGGAAACAGTGATGGAGTGTAAACAGGGCGGGATTTAGATGAGGACAGGCCCTAAGCTATTTCACTTGTAAGCCCCCCCCCCCCCTCCCAATCCCCCCCCCCCCCCCCCCCACGACTAGAGGACCATGACAACCCAACAGTGACAGCATGGCACTTTTAGATCCTACTGTATGTTGTCATTAAACAGTTGGTTTTAAAATACATATTGGATTCATCGCGGAGCAGGCGATGCCTTACCTGGATCGCCGTTTGAAGCTCCGGATTGTTGGGCCTGCTGCTTCAACATCAGAGCTGTGGTTTGCGGAGCTCCCAGCCTTATGGCCGCGCTGATTTCCACATCGTGGAGCCCTGGGATCCCTTTGCCGAGAGCCGTCAGCGTGAATCTCCGCCCAGCTCAGCCTGTGGACTTCGGGAGCCGCGGTCTCCGGTAGGAAGTGGCCGATTCGGAAACTCCAAGCCGCTGAGAATGTTTTCCCATTCCGACGTCGGATGGTGACCCCAAATTTCATTGTACCAATTGGTGCATGTGACAATAAGTGTCTCTTGAATTGAATGTGGAATATTAAGAAATAAAGAAACTACAAATACACTAAGAGCGAAAATGTTTTTTTCTCGCCTTCTTCATAGCAAAATCATCCAGAAGTTCACCAAGATCTGTTTGTCTAAGTTTGTCACTCTCAATGCACAGAATGCTCAGTGCAGACAACCTCTCTTGAGACCTTAATTCATTTTTAATTCTTTTGGGTCTTGAAAAAGACCTCTCACCCGAGCAGTTGTTGACCATTAAGCTAAGAAACAGCCGCAAGATTGCTTCCACATTAGGGAAGACCATCTGAATTGTTTCCTTGTATATTATTTGATAACAGTCTGTATGAGACAGAGAGTGCTCTTCTGTATGCCTATGGCTTTGTCTCATGTACGAGTGAAAGTGCAAAAATTCATTGGTAAGTTTCAGGTCAACATCTTCTGGGTATGCTTCCATCAACAGTTCAACACCTTGCTGAATTTCTTGCTTAGCTTGTCAGATTAGCAAGAAAGGGAAACTGTTGTGCAACTTCACTGTACCTCTTCTTTTTAAATTGGTTTCAAGTGCATCTGGTATAGGAATAAAGGATTTTATCCTAAACTTATCTCTTGAAGAGAGATTATCTGATGCAGGAAGATTGTTCCCGATGTTGGGGAAAGTCCAGAACAAGGGGTCACAGTTTAAGGATAAGGGGGAAATCTTTTAGGACCGAGATGAGAAAAACATTTTTCACACGGAGAGTGGCGAATCTCTGGAATTCTCTGCCACAGAAGGTAGTTAAGGCCAGTTCATTGGCTATATTTGAGAGGGAGTTAGATGTAGCCCTTGTAGCTAAAGGGATCAGGGGGTATGGAGAGAAGGCAGGTACAGGATACTGAGTTGGATGATCAGCCATGATCATATTGAATGGCCTACTTCTGCACCTAATTTCTATGTTTCTAAAGCATCAGGACTAGGTTCACCTCCACCATTTCCTAACTCTTTGTCTCCCTGTGATAGTTCTGGAGTTAACATCTGGCAAGGTGGCCTTTGCTTGTTGCTCAAGCTCATCAAAATCTTCTCTAATTTTGCTTACAAAATCCTGAAGTGAACTACAAACTTGCACAAGTATTCAATAACCGTTTGGATTTCTGAACTTTGTTGACCTTGTGGAAATGACCTAGCAGACAGGTCCAAAAATGCAGCATAAACACAAATTCCAGTTCTTCTATTTTCTGCAAAAGATTGTTAGCTTGAAGCCTGGTATCACCCTTCACATTAACATCAGAGTACAAATGACCGAGGGCATCAGTGATAGCGTTGTAACTTTCCAAAATAGCTTCTGTGGCTTTTGCATGTGCCTCCCACCTAGTGTCTGACAAATATTTAGGCACTTTTGACTGAGTTTGCAAAAATGATTTTAGAACTGTCCATCTCTTTGTGGAGGATGAAAAGAAGAAATATATTACATTGATAATTCCAAAACAGTTCACTACATCAAGGCAGCAATCAACAGCCGAACGGCCCACCAAATTTAATGACTGAGCAGCGCATGGAATAAATCTTGGAAATTTGATTTTTTCGAGGATTTTTTGCTGCATACCCTTGTACCTACCAGCCATGTTGGCAACATTGTCATAAGACTGCTCTCGGAAGAAGAGCTCCAAATCACGGCGGGCGCAGAACTCATTGAGGTGGGGACGGAGGGGGACAAAGGTGAGGCCTCTGCAACGGGCAGACCGTTCGGTATCTGAGAGGGGTAGGTCAGGGGGGATGGTGAACACACGGCAGGGATGGGGGTTGGTGCCAGAGGAAGGCAGGTGAGTGGACTGAGGCCGAGGTGATGTCTGGTGGGGGGGGGGGGTGGTCAAGGGGTAGGGGGATATGAGGACTGTAGTGTGGGTGGGGAAGAGCTGGGGTCACATGGTTTGAGGGGAATGGGGAAGACCCAGTGGAACAGCCACTGAGGTTACCAGGGTTGGAAGACTAGCACTAGGACCCAGCGCAGTCAAACTCAGGGGAGTTGGAGTCTGCAGCGTGGAAACTTCAGGCCCGGTGCTGAGTCCAGGCTGCAGGTAAGACGACGGCTGCGGGCTTCTGGAAGGAGGTGGAGTGGCCAGGGTCAGCGGGAGGTTCCGGTGGGCGGGAAACCGGCCCCAACAGAGACTGTGAGCAGTGTTAACTATAGAAAGGACCATTCTGCCTATCGTAGCAGGTGGCTGCTCGTTCCCACCCACCCTTTACCCCTCCCAGAGCCTTATCTCTTCTCCCCTGAAGCAGGCAGGTCGGGCACAGTCGGAGTTGGTTCTGACATTGTTAAACTTGCAGCCACACACCGACTCCAACACTCCTGACTGTTGAAAGGACAAGGCTCAGAAAATACGAATATGTCAAAGGTTTATACACCTTCGTGGAGCGGGCCGGGGTTCCCCTAGCATATACGTAAATCTGGCCCTGGAAACAGTAATGGAGTGTAAAGGAGCACAGGACAGCGTGCTGGTGTGTAAATCAGTGTGGGAACACAGTGCTGGTGTGTAAATCAGTGTGGGAACACAGTGCTGGTGTGTAAATCAGTGTGGGAACACAGTGCTAGTGTGTAAAGCAGTGTGGGAACACAGTGCTAGTGTGTAAATCAGTGTGGGAACACAGTGCTGGTGTGTAAATCAGTGTGGGAACACAGTGCTGGTGTGTAAATCAGTGTGGGAACGCAGTGCTGGTGTGTAAATCAGTGTGGGAACACAGTGCTAGTGTGTAAATCAGTGTGGGAACACAGTGCTAGTGTGTAAATCAGTGTGGGAACAGTGCTAGTGTGTAAATCAGTGTGGGAACACAGTGCTAGTGTGTAAATCAGTGTGGGAACAGTGCTAGTGTGTAAATCAGTGTGGGAACACAGTGCTGGTGTGTAAATCAGTGTGGGAACACAGTGCTAGTGTGTAAATCAGTGTGGGAACACAGTGCTGGTGTGTAAATCAGTGGGAACACAGTGCTGGTGTGTAAATCAGTGTGGGAATTCAGGCATTTTGGGTGCATGCCATAATGGAGGATTTCTGCTTCTGTGAATCCTGCTTGTCATCTTTTGCAAAAGCTGTAAAGACCATGAGGATCGTGGCTCCATAGGCTCCGGGAAGGGGTTGAATAGAGGTTGATGTCCAGATGGCCTTTAAATGGTAATATATACGAGGTTTTGCAGGAGCCAGGTCCTGTTGCAAATGCATGCTTGGGATTGGTTGGGGAAATGATGGGTTACAATAATGTTGCAGACTATGTTGCCTAGTCTTCCCGCCACTAATTATGATTGGTCCAGGAGAGGAGCCTTACACACGGTGTTACCTTTACCTGGGAGAATGTCTCTTTACCTAACAGAAGTGTTTCCCGCCTAAGTGCTTTGTGTTGAAACTATGTTATGTGATATTGTATGATTGGGTTAGGGAACTGTCATTCAATGTATTTTGTAACCCTGATCGATAATTGGCTTGTAGGGGATGCCTCCCCCATGTATCTTCACGCCAAGGGTCTGTAAAGGTATAAAAGAGGGGAGAGCACATTGGGGTGTGCCGACGTCTGGAAGAGAACGTTAGGGTGCGCTGATCTTCTGGGGTTTGTTGTATTGGCGCAAGGCTGTTGGGCTCGAATACGTAGAGACAAGGATCGCATCTGTTTTCCCCGCTCTGCTGATCTGACGACGAATCGGTCATTTGCGTGCTTGTGTTTGGATTCCCGACGAGATGGATAGAGATTAGTAGTCTGGCAAGCACTGAGGGCGAGGGTTTGAGGCCCTGGAGGGTTTGAGTCCCCGCCTAGGGCGTTTGGGGCTAACGGAAGATGGGAGTTGGGCTCACGAGGATCTTCTCTAGCGGGTTAAAGGCCCCACACCATTGGCAGCCAACACCTGTTGCAATCAGGATTGCACTGAAACTGGCCCGAGGTTTGAGGGTTGGGGTTTGAGACCCCACTCAGCCTGGGATATAGATTTTGAGATATCCTGATAGGACTGAGAAGGGCAGTACTGAGAGGGAAAGTACTGCATCGGTGATGAAAGTGGGATTGGAAAGACGACACTTTAAAGATCAGCATCGAGAACCAGCAGGAAGCGGGTAGGTGCTGAAGACCAGTATTTAGCAGGTAGAAGGGTTTGAGGCCTAGGGGGTTCTAGGCCGCGTCTGTGTGTGTGGTTGAAGTCCCAAACAGTACTGCAAACTCAGTGTTGGAGTAAAAGTGGCTGAGAATACTTTAAAATCAACACTGAGAGGGGGGAGATGCATCTATCATCTGGACAGTGATCTAAATTTTCCGATTTGAAATTTACCAGTTCATATTAAAGGCTACTGGTTATTGTATAGAGATCGGTTTTGATCTTGTAAAACTGTAAAATAGCGCTGTAATTGTATATAACCGTATAACTCCATAAATGTAATATAGCGATTGTGCGATTAATGCTGCTGTTGTAATCGTAGTTTGACTATATTAATATAGCGTGATCTAGTGTAATTTAAAATGATGTGATTATTTTACAACTGTGATGCAGTGTGTTTATGCATGATAATTATTAACAGTATTATTTCTTGTTTAAGTGTGATTTTGCTTGCGTGTTACAACCTTATCTGCTTTTGTTTGGATTAAAGTGTTTCAGTGCAGGAGATTTGCTGCTGACCACAAATTTCACTGTACCATTTGATACATGTGACAATAAATGTCTCTTGTCTTGTCTTGTCTCTTGAAATGTTTTTGTTTGTTCCATTGAAAAGTTGGTCCCCACCTTGAGATGAGAGTGAGTCAGGCAAAGGAAAAATCATAAAGGCAGAGCAATTATCTCACTGCCGGTTCCCATTTAGGGAGATGCCTAACCCAGCCTTTGATCTGGCTAATGCAGTTGGTGCAAACAATCCTCGAACTATTGATGTGTATTCCCCATGGAAACCCAGTGAAATGATGGCAGTACTGAGTAAAATAGCTGACGGAAATAAATCACCTGCTTTCTTTGTGGACTATCTCCGGGCCAGTATGCCTGTGTATCACGCAGACTCGAGAGATTTGTGGGGTGTAATACAACAGATCATAACTCCTGCAGAACATCCCAGGTTCCTAGCTACTTTAGGACACCCAACTCACCAGGCACTGGCTAAAGTTACCGCCAATAACAATGCAAGAGAAGATGCAGTTTAATCTGCCCTTGCCACTACCCTCCAAAAGCCGACACCATGGTACAGTGAAATTTGTGGTCAGCAGCAAATCTCCTGCACTTAAACACTTCCATCCAAACAAAAGCAGATTAGGCTGTTCTCGGGGTATCTAAACCTAAATTTTAGTAGTTACTTAAGTTATGATGTCGGATGGAAGCTGCATACCCAAATCGCGTTGTACTTATGTAGCAATGATACAAAAATTTGAGATTTTAAAAATCAAGTCTGCAATTTATCCCAATAAGTTTAATTTGACACCTAATTCACTTTCATATCTCAAGTATTTAAAAAGTTATGGCCATTTTCATACTCGGAAATTAGCATCTTGTTCCCTATTGATTTTCTATGGAGATAACAAAAAAGCTGTGATCGTGGACAGTCAAAAGCCCATAACCTTCTTAAAAATTAAGAGAACTGAATGAAATTTTCAGTTATCATAGATTGAAGCATGCTGAAACAAATATAAATTAATATTACTTGGATGACCTGAAATTAAAGCATATAATTAGTTAGTTACCTAATTGTAGTTAATTACAAACTTCAATTGCTAGATCTAAACATCTATCCATTTCTTAATAAATGTTTAACGTTTTTAAATAGCCTAAGTGTCCAAATAATATTCGCAAATAATTCACAATAAAATATGATTTTTAAATCTCATTTACATTAATTTATAGGCCAAATGGAAGGAATTTAGTGTTCAATTGCTGTAAATTAATGTCCATTTAAATCGGCTTTCTAGTGGGATCCTGTGAACGCGCTGGTTTAGAACGTTCACATTGTGGTAGATTTGTGCATCAAATGCCCAGAAAAATTCTGCGGGATATAATGGGCCCAAAATTAGCTACTCGCAACATTAAACTTTGTATAAAGGGATCTTAAGAAGCCCTTTTTAACGTGAAAATAAACAACCTACCTTCCGTTGTCCCCTGTGTAAGATCCGGCCCGTTGTCGGCGGTCGCGGGTTTAGAGGTTAATTTTTAACCTACTATAACAAGTAAGGAAAGCCCTTAAAACTAATAATAGCTCAAGCGAGGGAATCTTCCAGCGATTTTTCGTTAATAATTAACTAGGCTGAAAAACCGCGATTTGAACAGCATAGGGAAAATCGCGTTTTAAACCCGCCCCCCTCTAAACGGCGCCAAAATCGCGCACACGGACTGGGACAGATTTTCAGCGACGCTTCAGGTAGGCTTTGCAACATACCTAACTTTTGTGCAATGACAATAAAATATATTATTATTATTATTATTATTAATATTATAGACATACATGGATCAGTCGGGAGATTAAATTTTTCGGAATGGGGCGAATTCTCTCCAGTACTGCGTAATTTTGTGAAACTGTCTGTCAACTAATGTAGCAGAAGCAATCAAGACAAACAACATGGATTTGTCAGCAAACAATGCAAGTCAAATGGCTCGTACAGTTAGTATCACTGGAAAGATATTAGAAAACAAGAGGACCAGCCAGTCGTTAAGGCAAAAACTGAATATGTAGCGAACTAGGTGGCACCAAGATCTAATTTAGATTCATGAAATATTCCTCAGACAAGAGCAAGACATGATGTGCCAGATTGGGCAAGGTTGCCAGAACCAGTTGATCTAGGTCACCCTGATGAACCACCTCCCTTAGAACCCATTTACCCAAGACACTGGAGAGGGAATAAAGTATTGGAACCAGACCAATGTTATACTTGGGGCGGACAAGGTCTCTGGAGTAGGGAGTGCCTGACCTGAAAACGACGGGACGGAGGGGGCCAACAGCGAGAGCAGAGAGGGAACTGGCAAAGAAATCGGGGACAGAGAAGACAAACACTCTTCTTCCAAGCTAATCCATTCTCGCGTTCCTGATGAGCTAACTTGGTGGTGAATGCATGCAAAGCTGATGAAGAACCTGTACTATCATTAGACAGATCACCTTTTTTTGTAGATACAGGGGCATCCATATCATCTCTTCAATCACTTTATAACCTTCCCAAGTCTAGTGAAGTTCAGAGCCTCTCTGTATTTCAGGGGCAAGTTTGCCAGTATCCCATCTTGAAGCCAGTTGAAATGATGTATCGAAGCAAGGCAATAAAACATAGATTCGTAATAACAACTGGATTGGATTACAATTTAATGGCTAGAGATTTGCTCTGCGCATTTCAATTTAAAATTGAATGTGGTGACGGTGGAATAATAGCGACCCCATGGGCTCCTGAAAGGCAGTGCTATTCAACAGCGACACCGTAATGGTGGTCCTTAGACTTAGGACATGAGCCTCCGCTTCATACCACATTGGCCTATGATAAATAAAGAATTAGAAACCTTTTTCAGACCTCACGAACGAAAAATAATGGAATGTGAATATTTTGGCCTGGGTAACAGGATAATGATCAGCCGTGATCACATTGAATGGCGGTGCTGGCTCGAAGGGCCGAATGGCCTACTCCTGCACCTATTGCCTATTGTTTATAAGAAGGAACTGCAAAGTACATTAAAATACCTCTTAATTTGTGGAAACGAGCTTAAGAGGTTGCTCCACACATAACGAGGAAGGTGAATTTTCCAGCAAGTGCAAAGGACTTGGGAGCAATGGTAAATTGATCAGGCAGATCCGAATATATATGAAGAACAGAGATTGTCTAACCAACGTACTGTCGAGTTTGATCAGACCCCGAGGACAGTTGTTGTCCAGCTTCTGGGGAGTGAGGTATGTGGACCCGCAAGTGTGGGCGGAAGAAGCAACTCAGGTAGGATGTGTTTGCATTGATCCCATCCAGGTAGCTCTCCAGAAGGGGGTAGTAACACTGCCGTCGATACAGCTGTACCAATTGAAGCAACAGGCAATTCCTAGTACAGCTTATAGACAAGCTGATTCGGGGATTGCTGGTGGAAGACATCTTGGTAAAATGCCAGTCACACTATTTGCATTTGCAAAGCTATTTGCAGTGCCCAAGGCAGGAAAAGAGGGCCAGTACAGACTGGTTCGGGACTTATAATCTGTCAATGTAGTGGTAGAACTGCTCCATGCCTTGGTGCCAAACCCGGCTCATATTTTAGCTTTGATTCCAGCGGAAGCGAAGATTTTTCCAATTGTAAACCTGCAGCATGCCTTCTTCTCATCACCTCTGCACCGAAACAGCCAGTATTTATTTGCCTTTACTGACAGGGGACCACAATATACGTGGACAAGACGACCACCGGGATTTATTCATTCGCCCACCTTGTTTTCTCGATGTCTTCAAGGACAGTTAAGCACCTTACGTTTTAAAAGAAAATCCACTTTCGTTCAATATGTGGACAACTTGTTGGTGGCTAGTTTAGATGAGCAGAGCAATCGTGAGGATACTGCCCCAATTATTGAACCATTTTGGCAACTTTAGGATATGTGTGGGACGACAGATGGCGCAATGGGCTAAGTGTTCGGCTGGCAACCGGAAGGTAGCCGGTTCAAATCCCGCGTGGAGTGCATACTGTCGTTGTGCCCTTGGGGCAAGACACTTCACCCACCTTTGCCTGTGTGTAAATGTAATGTAATTATGTGAAGCACTTAGGGGTCAATGCAAGTTGACTGAAAATGTGCTATATAAATAAGATTATTATTATTATTAGGTGGTCTCTCAGTCCAAAGTATTAATGGCTCAACAAATGGTAACATTTCTGGGAGTGATAATTTCGGCCACGGAACGAAGTCTAGAGAGCAGTAGACTTGAACCAAATTGCGAATTTCCTGTACAAATAGAGGCAAAGCAGATGAGACAGTGGCTCGGTATGGTGAACTACTGCCGACCATGGATCCCTAATATTGCATTAGACACCATGGAATTTACTCCTTATACTAGCCTAGAGGGTGCATTTCAGTTGCCCAAAGAAACTCAGAAAGCTTTCGAGAAATTGAAGAGATCTTTAATGCATGCTCCAGCACTAGGAAGGCCACTCTATGATAGACCCTTCCAACTTTACTGTAATATCCTTTCTGAATGCTCAACTGCGTTCCTCACCCAAAAACATGGGGATAAGCACAGACCAGTGGCTTATTATTCTTCAAAGCTTGACCCAGTAGCGAGAGGACACCCAATATGCATCCAGATCTGAACAGCAATCTATAATAGTCTACAGTCTGCTGCAAACCTGACCTTACAGCAGGAGGTAGGAGTGTACAGTTCCCATTCGGTGGCAGCCTTATTGGGACAACTGCAAACTCAGCATCTGACAATGGCTCGTCAAAACAAATATGAAATTTATCTATCGAATAATCCAAAACTCCAATTCAGACACTGTACAACTATTAATCCGGCATCTTTCCTCGTTTCACCACAGTCAGAATCAGGACATGATTGTTTGATTGTAATACAAGAAGAGACATCTGTAAGGGAAGATCGAAAGGACACTCCAATAGCAGACCCTGATATGACACTATATGTAGATGGAAGTGCATCCATTGGACCCCAGGGAGAGAGATTTTCTGGGTTTGCTAATGTAGACCAGGATGGGAACAGTGTAGAGGCAGCTGCCTTTGAGTCACCCTTTTCAGGCCAACAGGCTGAGCTGTTCGCTTTAATCAGAGCATGTATTGTTGGAAGAGATCTGGGGGTAAATGTATATACAGATTCTAGATATGCATTCGGGGTAGTACATGACTTTGGACAACTGTGGAGGAATAGAGGATTCCTAACCTCGGCAGGAACTCAAATATCTCATAAGCAATTGGTGACTGATTTATTACAGGCTCTGCTGCTACCCAGGCAAATTTCAGTAATGAAGTGTAGCGTTCACATGAAGGGCCAGACTCCGATAGACATTGGGAATCGTTGTGCCGACCAAGCAGCAAAGGAGGTATCCCGGTGGTGCCACGAATGATGAGGCAGATAAACAGCTCATGTAACAAGTCTCCCTCGGAAACGTCAATGCCAACCACCCAGGAAATTGTTCAGTTGCAGGAAGAAGCTCCTGAAGGGGATATCAGATTATGGAAACAGCTTGGATGTACAATAGATTGCATGTCAGGATTGTAGGTCACTCTGGCAGAGCAGACTTGTATGCCAGATCCTCTTGCAGTTTGGGTTGTGTGGTGTATGCAAGAGCAATTGGTGATGCTCTTTCGGTTACTTGGTGGCATCCAAGATTACAAACTTCGGCCCAGAAAGTGAGTAGCTGCTGTATTATTTGTCAGAAATATAATCTTGTAATGTCACAGTTGCACTGTAAGGCAGCAACTCTGTGCCAGTTTAAGATGAGGGGGTGGAAATTGAACAGGGATCTGAGAGGCATGTTTTCACACAGAGAGTGGTAGGTATATGAAACGGGCTTCTAGAGGAAGTGGTTGATTACAATCTCTCTGTCTATAACTGGTAGACTATAATGTTTACATAACATTTGGACATGTACATGGATCGGAAATGTATAGAGGGACATGGGCCAAATGTGGGTAAATGGACTAGGTCAGGAAAGCACCTTAGCATGGACTAGTTCGGACAAAGGGCTGTTTGCATGCTGTGTAACCTGTCAGAGCATTCTGGCCTTTGGTGTTTGTGTACAGACAGTGCTGCCGGGAACTGGAGCAGCGGCTTCAGGTTGGTACGTGGTACTGAAGTTTCTCCCTCACTCTGACTGCCAGAGCTTTCACACCACATTCCAACGCAGGAACCTGTAGCCCTCACGACAATTGTGCCATGGTCGGTGCGAGGAGACTGGAACTAATCCAGTGAATCTTGGAACAAAACACAACTGCGAAGAATCATAAGATGCCCAAATCACAAGCAATTAAATTGTTTGTGATTGGTTTGGAGATCGCTGGTCAGCAAGGACTGGGAAGGCCAAAGGGCCTGTTTCTGTGCCGTGTATCTCTAAACTAAACTAAAGTATACTCAGGGACAGCACGAGTCAGACGCAACTAATACTTCTCTCCACTTGCTGGAAGTTGTCCATTGAACTGTCCTCTGACTCCTCTCACTCTCATCCAGTCAAAGGTGTGGGCAAGGATGTTGACATGGGCCCCAGCTATGCCTGTCTTTCCATAGATTATGTTGTACAGTGGGGAACGGTGATGAAAGATGCCGCCTTCTCGAGGCGGGGTCTCATGTAGATGCTTTCCATGGAAGGGAGGTTTGTGCCTGTGATGGACCGGGCTGAGTCCACCACCCTCTGGATCATTTTGCAGGTTAATTAGCTTCAGTAAATTGCTCCTCATGTGCAGGATAGAATGAGTGTACAGGTGATCATTGGCCGGCGTATACTCGGTGGGGCTGTTTCCACGCTGTAAACCTCACCAAACCAAACCAAACCAAACCAAACCATATTAAACAACTAAACTAAACTATGAACGAAAGCCAAGCGTCTCCTCACAAACCCATTTACAACAGTCTTCAGGGCACCTCCTCAACTGCGTCAACCTCATGTTCCTTCTGCCCCTCTTATGGGACAGAGGTCTCCTGGCTGTCTGTGAGACACTGCCTATCAAGATCTTCCACATTGATTCACTTGCATTAATGTCTCCTTTGCTACCGGTGCTATGGGACGGGCTGGAGAAGATACGTGAGCAGGTTCGATGGTGTTCTACCCAATATCCATGTAGTTCAGATACTCTCTCTCGGGTAGGAAAGAACTGCAGATACTGGTTTACACCGTAGACACAAAATGCTGCAGTAACTCAGCGGGACAGACAGCATCTCTGGTGAGAAGGAATGGGCGACGTTTCGGATTGAGAAACTTCTTCATTCCTTGTATCCAGAGATGCTGCCTGTCCCGCTGAGTTACTGCAGCATTTTGTGTCTACCCTCTTGCAGGTGATGAGAAATCTAACATGTACCTTTGCCTGGACCAGGGGGATTACTGTGAGATCCTCTGTGTACCCCCCCCTGTTGACACTGGGCGTCATTTACATTCATGAGAAATTCAACTCCATTCTCAGGTATGTCACGGTTGTAATTCCAATGATGTGATCCACAGTGTAACCATCCCCACTACAGAATCCCCACTGAGGAAGGGGCAGTACTGAGGGAGCACCAAGCTGTGGGAGGGGCAGAACTGGGGTACTGTAGGTAGGTATAGAAGCTCATAGATCATACAGCATGGAAACAGGTGCTTTTGCCCACCTTGCCCATGCCGACCAGCAGGGCCGGCCTTAAGCTGATTGGACCGATTACTACCAATTGGGCCCCGCACCTAAGGGGACCCCCGCACCAGAGTAATCTACTCTCGGCTCAGGTAGATCTACCCTGGGTGGAGGGGAGAGAGAGGGGTGGAGAGAGAGTAGAGGGGTGGAGGGGTAGACGAGGAGGGGGTGTGAGGAGGAATGGAGAAGGGGAGGTGGCAGCGCTCCCACCCCTCCAGTCGCCGTGCTTCACGCACACAGCCCCGGCTCCCCCCTCTCTCTCTTTCCCAGGGGAGACGCGGTGAACAATACAGGGAGGGCCGGGCCTGGGGTTAGAGCAACGTTTGACTGTGAACCTCAGCCTCAGCTCACAGTCACACCTGTCCACCTGGACCCCGGCATCCGCTCCTGCCGCCAACCCTCTCCCTCCCTTCCCTTCTTCCATTCCCTCACTCCCTTCCATTCTTCCCTCCCTCCCTTCTCTCCTTCCCTCCCTCACACACAGACACAACGCACAGACCACACACACACACACACACACACACACACACACACAACGCACAGACCACACACAGACACACACAGACACAACGCACACACACACACACACACACACACACACACACACACACACACACACACACACACACACACACACACACACACACACACACACACACACACACACACACACACACACACACACACACACACACACACACACACACACACACACACACACACACACACACACACACACACAACTAAGTTAGGATAGGGTAGAAGCCCAAAGGGTAGGATGGGGCTGAAGCTCAAATTTTAATGCCTGGACTGGTTTTTCGCCAATAGTTATTGGTTTTCCAGGATCTAGTTAGTTAAAAGTATTTTTTTTCATTTCACAGTCACTAAAACAAGTGGTATTGTAACTATGCACTTTTCAGAGGTGATTACATATTTTGTTTGTTACTTGTAGGCTTACATATATGCAATTTCATATTAAAATATAGCTTAAATCTGTTTGGTCCAGTAACTCGCAGGCACTTTTTAAGCGCACATTTTGATCACTTTCCATTCTATAATAGACTTTCTTTGTATTTCTATGATTCCACAGACCTTGGTTGGGTACCTGGGGCTCACCAAAATTGTTCCCAATTGGGCCCCGCACTTCCTAAGGCCGGCCCTGCCGACCAGCATGCCTCTTCTCCACGCGTCCCACCTGCCTCTGTTTGGCCTCTAAACCTCTTATATTCATGTACTTGTCCAAATCTTTTTTAAACATTCTTTTTTTTAAAATATTTTTATTAGAAGCAATGTGCAATAATATAAAGCATGAATAACATAATACATTTCATGTACAACTTCTTGTTTTAAATTTAGTAGTAAAAAAGTAACAAAAGCAAGGAAAAGAGAGAAAGAGAATATTAAATATAGTGATATTGATAGTTCATGAAAAAATAGATAGAAAGAGCCCATAAAGATGTAAAGCCCGAGAGGAAAAAAAAGGGAGACATGAAACAAAAAAAAGGGAAAAAAAAAGAAAAAAAAATTAAATGGGATATACCTGCTTCGTATCTTTACACACCCCTCAAACAGTTAATTTCTAAGATTATGTTGCACTATATGCTTGTAATAAGACGATAAAGAGAGACCAAATCTTTAAGAATTGGTTTGATTTGCCTGATAGGATGAATCTCATATCTTCGAGATGTAACATTTCAGACATGTTTGAAATCCACATTTTGAACGTTGGTGTGGGTGCATTTTTACAGAATTTAAGTATACGTTTTTTTACCGTTATTAAGCCATAATTAAGGAGACACGTTTTTAAACATTCTGATAGTATCTGCCTCAACTACCTCCTTGGGAAACTCGTTCCATACATCCACCACCCTGTGTAAAAAAAGTACACCTCTGTAAGATAACTCCATAGCCTCGTGTGCTCCAAGCAATAAAGTCCGAGCCGGCTCAACCTCTCCCTATAGCTCAGGCCTTCGAGTCCTGGCAAAATGCTCGTAAATCTTCTCTGCACCCTTTCTAGCTTGACAAGGTCGAACAGGTGGCTATTTGGCCATTGACTGTGGCAGTTCTTTGAACTAGTGGCTCTTCCCTCTCATAACTTTCCAGTGAGAGGTCCTGTCAAAGTTTAGTTTAGAGATACAGCACGGAAACAGGCCCTTCGGCCCACCGTGTCCATGCCAATCAGTGATCCCCGCACATTAACACACACTAGGGAATATATTATACATTCATACCAAGCCAATTAATCCACAAACCTGTACGTCTTTGGAGTGTGGGAGGAAACCGAAGATCTCAGAGAAAACCCACGCGGTCACGGGGAGAATGTACAAACTCTGTACAGACAGCGCCCATAGTCAGAATCGAACCGGGACCCTGGCGCTGTAAGTGCTGTAAGGCAGCAACTCTACTGCTACGCCATCGTACCACCCTGCTCGAACTTGCTCTTCAGGCAATCATTCATTGTTCACCACCAGGCATGCTAAGCAGTTTTCTCATCTCCTGGCCTGCTTCAATCTCACCTCTCTTCTCTTTTCTCAATTCCTTGCTTCTGCCTCAGGGGACAGGTTTTTAGTTTCAGGGACACGTCTTGGAAACAGGCCCTTTGGCCCAACGAGTCCTTTGTCCCAACCAGCGATCACCTGTACACTAGTTCTATCCTACACACAAGGGACAATTTGCAGAATCCAATTAACCTACAAACCTGCACGTCTTTGAGATTGTGGGAGAAAACCTACAGGGAGAATGTACAAACTGCGTACAGACAGCAGCCGCGGTCAGGATCGAACCCGGGTCCCTGGCACCGTGAGGCAGCAACTCTACCGCTGCACCACAGTGCCACCCCAAATATTTAAATGTAGTTCATAACCAGTTAACAACCGATACCCGAGGATGGCACACGTGGTAGAGCCGTTGCCTTGAAGCTATAATGTCCTGGGTTCGATCCTGACCTCAGCTGCTGTCTGCGTGGAGTTTGCATGTTCTCCTCGTCACTGCGTGGGTTTCCCCTGGGCACTTCCGTTTCTGTCCCTGTCCCAATGACGTTGGGTTGATAGATTCATTGGCAAGTGTAAAACGCAGGATACTGCTGCTGGGCATCATGTGAGAGACTGCAAGTCTGTTGGGACTGATGGAAAGATCCACTGGCAGTTTGCATTGGGCCAGACGGCTTCCTAACATAGTAATGGGGCTGTCCCACTTGGGCGACCTAATTGGCGAGTTTAGAAGAGTTTGAAAAAATGACACGTTGATGACCTCCTTCAACTATGTAGAAGATCTCCTTCAACCTCCTTCAACTATGTTGAAGACTAGCTTCGACTAGCTACGACTAACTTTGGGAAAATTGGACACCGAATAGTGGAGAGTGAAGAAGACCTCCTTCGACCTCCCTTCGACTATGATGAAGACTATCTACGATTACCTTTGACTACCTACGACTAACATGCCGACCGACTACGACTAAACCTTTTTACTATGGCCACATTTTTTTACTCGCGGGCATTTTTTAACATATTGAAAAAATCGCTGCGACCTAGCTGAGGCCTCGAGTACGTGGAGACCACTATCAAGCATGAAGGAGAGTTACGAAGACCTCCTACCACCTTGTGTCGACCATGCTGCGAGTATGAGTCGAGGGCAAACTCGCCAGAACTCGCGGATTAGGCCGCTCAAGTGGGACAGGCCCCTTAAGTGAGGAGTAACCTTTGTTTTAGCAATAGAAGGAGACGGAGATATGCGTTCACTCATCTGGGTGCAGCCACCTTTATTTCTCCGCATTTCCTCTTCTGGTTAGCTGCTGATAAGCCAGCACTGCAGGCAGGCAGTCGGGCATAATAAAACAAACACAATATACTGCACATCTTCCCTACTGAACTCCCGATACAAGAGTACGCACACTATTACTGCTCAGTACACAACATAACCGTTGACACCTGGGCTGAAATAGACGTTTGACTACAGATTGACTTCCGGAGATTAAAGCTTCCAGATTTTGGTGCCAGCAAACAAAACATAGTCAGATATTTCCAATGCAAAGAGGAAGTCTCCTGCACTCCCCGTATCTTTGCTCAGAGCCCCAGGTGCCAGTGAGGACAGACAATCAGTATAAACAGTCTGGAGTCAGAAGAAGGATCTCGACCTGAAACGTCACCCATTCCTTTTCTCCAGACTTGCTGCCTGTCCCGCTGAGTTACTCCAACATTTTGTGCTTATCTTCAAGAACCAGGGGACATAGGTTTAAGGTGAGGGAGGAAAGATTTAATAGGAACCTGAGGGGTAACCTTTTCGCACAGAGCACCCTGGTGGGTGTATGGAACGAGCTGCCGGAGGAGGTCGTTGTGGCAGGTACTATTGCAAGGTTTAAGAAACATTTGGACGGGTACATGGACGGGGCAGGTGTGGGCCAAACGCAAGCAGGTGGGACTAATGTAGATGGGCATGTTGGGGGAGGGGTGTCAAATGGGATAGTCAAGGATGGAGTTAAAGGGAAAGTGAGTAAGAAGGGGTCACAGTTTAAGGATAAGGGGGAAATCTTTTAGGACCGAGATGAGAAAAACATTTTTTACACAGAGAGTGGTGAATCTCTGGAATTCTCTGCCGCAGAAGGTAGTTGAGGCCAGTCCATTGGCTATATTTAAGAGGGAGTTAGATGTGGTCCTTGTGGCTAAAGGGATCAGGGGGTATGGAGAGAAGGCAGGTACAGGATACTGAGTTGGATGATCAGCCATGATCATATTGAATGGCGGTGCAGGCTCGAAGGGCCGAATGGCCTACTCATGCACCTATTTTCTATGTTTCTATGTAAAGGGATGGTTAATGACCCCAGAATTAATGGGAAAGGAAGCTCACAAAGGGATAGCAGAGTATGGCCAAGTGTAATAGGGATCGATGTGAAACGCGAGATGCGTTCGGAATTAAAAGTATTGTATATGAATGCGCGAAGTATAAGAAGTAAAGTAGATGAGCTTGAGGCTCAGTTAGAGGTTGGTAGATATGACATTGTGGGGATTACTGAGACGTGGCTGCAGGAGGGTCGGGCCTGGGAACTAAATATTCAGGGTTATACATCCTATAGAAAGGACAGGCAGGTGGGCAGGGGAGGGTGGGTAGCTCTGCTGGTGAGGGATGGAATTCAGTCCCTTGCGAGGGTAGACATAGGGACTGACGAGGTAGAGTCACTGTGGATTGAGTTGAGGAATTGTAAAGGCAAGAAGACACTAATTGGTGTTATCTACAGACCCCCAAATAGTAGCCCGGATATAGGGTGTAAGTTGCAGCAGGAGTTAAAACTGGCATGTAACAAAGGTAATGCCACTGTGGTGATGGGGGATTTCAATATGCAGGTGGACTGGGAAAATCAGGTTGGTTCAGGACCCCAAGAAAGAGAGTTTGTCGAATGCCTCCGAGATGGATTCTTAGAGCAGCTTGTAATGGAGCCGACCAGAGAAAAGGCAATTCTGGATTTAGTGTTGTCCAATGAACCAGATATGATAAGATAACTCAAAGTAAAGGTACCGCTAGGAGGTAGTCATCATAATATGAATAGTTTTAATCTGCAATTTGAGAAGGAGAAGGTTAAATCGGAAGTGTGAGTGATGCAGTTGAACACAGGGGACTATGAAGGCATGAGAGAGGAGCTGGCCAAGGTAGACTGGAAAGGGATCCTGGCAGGAATGATGGTGGAACAGCAATGGCAGGAATTTGTAGGCATAATCCGGAAGACGCAGGATCATTTCATTCCAAAAAGGAAGAAAGATTCTAAGGGTAGTAGGAGGCAACCGTGGCTAACAAGAGAAGTTAGGGATAAAATAAAACTAAAAGAAATGTGTATAACACAGCAAAGAGTAACCGGAAGCCAGAGGATTGGGAAACTTTCATAGGACAACAGAAGGAAACAAAACGGGCAATATGGGCTGAAAAGATGAAGTACGAGGGGAAGCTGGCCAGTAAAAGCTTCTTTAGATATGTTAAGGGAAAAAGAATAGCAAAGTCAAATGTGGGTCCCTTGAAGGCAGACACGGGTGAAATTATTATGGGGAACAAGGAAATGGCAGAAGAGTTGAATAGGTACTTCGGATCTGTCTTCACTAAGGAGGACACAAACAATCTCCCAGATTTACTGGAGGACAGAGGATCTAAGGGGGTCGAGGAACTGAAATAAATTTTCATTAGGCTAGGCTAATGGGACTGAAGGATGATAAATCCCCAGGGCTTGATGGTCTGCATCCCAGGGTCCTCAGGGAGGTGGCTCTAGAAATAGTGGATGCATTGGTAATCATTTTCCAATGTTTAATAGATTCAGGATCAGTTCCTGTGGATTGGAGGATAGCTAATGTTATCCCACTTTTCAAGAAAGGAGCGAGAGAGAAAACGGGGAATTACAGAACAGTTGGCCTGACTTCGGTGGTGCGAAAGACGCTGGAGTCAATTATTAAAGAGGTAATATTGGGGCATTTGGATAGCAGTAAAAGGATTTATGAAAGGAAAATCATGCTTGACTAATCTGGAATTTTTTTAGGAGTAAAATGGATGAAGGGGAGCCAGTGGATGTAGTGCATCTAGACTTTCAGAAAGCCTTTGATAAGGCCCCGCACGGGAGACAGGTGACTAAAATTAGAGCACATGGTATTGGGGGTAGGGTGTTGACATGGATAGAAAATTGGCTGGCAGACCAGAAGCAAAGAATAGGAGTGAACGGGTCCTTTTCAGAACGGCTGGCAGTGGTGAGTGGAGTGCCGCAAGGCTCGGTGTTGGGGCTGCAACTGTTTACCATATATAGTAATGATTAGGAAGAGGGAATTAGGAGCAACACTAGCAAGTTTGCGGATGACACAAAGCTGGGTGGCAGGGTGAACTGTGAAGAGGATGTTAGGAGGTTGCAGGATGGCCTGGACAGGTTGAGTGAGTGGGCAGAAGCGTGGCAGATGCAGTATAATATAGATAAATGTGAGGTTATCCACTTTGGCGGCAAAAACAAGGGGGCAGATTATTATCTCAATGGGGTTAGGTTAGGTAAGGGGGAGGTACAGCGAGACCTGGGTGTCCTTGTACACCGGTAACTGAAAGTTGACGTGCAGGTACAGCAGGCAGCGAAGAAAGCTAATGGAATGTTGGCCTTCATAACAAGAGGACTTCAGTATAGGAGTAAAGAGGTTCTTCTGCAGTTGTATAGGGCTCTGGTGAGACCACATCTGGAGTATTGTGTACAGTTTTGGTCTCCTAATTTGAGGAAGGACATCCCTGTGATTGAGGCAGTGCAGCGTAGGTTCACCAGATTGATCCCTGGGATGGCGGGACTGTCATATGAGGAAAGATTGAAAAAACTAGGCTTGTATTCACTGCAGTGAAGGATGAGGGAGGATCTTATAGAAACATATAAAATTATAAAAGGACTGGACAAGCTAGATGCAGGAAAAATGTTCCCAATGTTGGGCGAATCTAGAACCAGGGGCCACAGTCTTAGAATAAAGGGGAGGTCATTTAAGACTGAGGTGAGAAAAAACGTTTTCATCCAGAGTTGTGAATTTGTGGAATTCCCTGCCACAGAGGGCAGTGGAGGCCAAATCACTGGATGGATTTAAGAGAGAGTTAGATAGAGCTCTAGGGGCTAGTGGAGCCAAGGGATATGGGGAGAAGGCAGGCACGGATTGTTGATATGGGATGATCAGCCATGGTCTCAATGAATCAAGCACGTGCTGGCTCGATGGGCCGAATGGCCTCCTCCTGCACCTATTTTCTATTTTTCTATGGATGGTGTGGGGAAGTTGGACTGAAGGGCCTGTTTTCATGCTATATGATTACTATGACTCTAGGTGTCCCTTAAATGTTGCCTCTCCCTTGAATAGAATATCCACATAGGCTTGCATCTCATCCTGAAACAGTGGAGGATGAGGCAGACTTGAGCAAAGCCAGCTAAGAGCAAGGATAATATTTTTTTGTAAACATGATCTCCCCGGCAGGTGGTTGCCAAGAAGATCTGAATCAGTGTTTGGGAAACAAGAACGGACTGAAATCCTGTTCTGTCTCAACCTCCGTGAAGGCTTGTACAGCTGCCTCCATCGCAGGCTCATATCCTGGGAGATGAAACATGTTTTATTTCAGTTTGTTTCGGGGCAGCTTATATCATGTGCAGCTAACCTGAGGACTGTTGTCTGACAGGGTGCAAGGGGGGGGGGGTGCCTCCGAAGGGGTGCACAGACTGCACTGCCTGAAAATGGCAGCACGGTGGCGCAGCGGTAGAGTTGCTGCCTCACAGCACCAGAGACCCGGGTTCGATCCTGACTACGGGTGCTGTCTGTACGGAGTTTGTACCTTCTCCCCCGCATGGGTTTTCTCCAGATGATAATGCAAGATGGAGCAGGAATGCCTGCCCTTCCCAAAGGAGGATCTACTATCATCCGATACAACCACTTAGTTTAGTGTAGTTTAGAGATACAGTGTGGAAACAGGCCCTTCGGCCCACTGAGTCTGTGCCGACCAGCAATCCCCGTACACCACACTATCCTACACACACTAGGGGTAATATACAATCTTTAGCCTACAAATCTGTACGTCGTTAGGGTGTGGGAGGAACTCAGAGCACCTGGAGAAAACCCACGCGGTCACGGAGAGAACATACAAACTCCTCATAGACAGCACCCATAGTCAGGATGGAACTCGGGTCTCTGGCGCTGTAAGGCGGCAACTCTACCGCTGCGCCACTGTGCCGCCATTCATTTTTGTATGTTTTGCAGGGCAGAGCAGGGCAGTTTTGATTCTTTTTCAGTACTATGTAACTATAAAATCTGCTTTTGTTTTGTAAGCTTTGAAAATCTTTTCCCAATTTGTTTTGATAATTTCCAGCCAGTTCTTTCTCAGTAATGTAGTGCTGAACACCCACCACCACCCCCGCCCTCTCTTCTCTAACAACCAGGGGCAGAATCTAACTCCTGCCTCTAAACGTTGCTGGAAGCTGAACCAACCTCTCCCACAAGAGAATGCTGCCTCCTGTGCACAGAAGAGGCCGGTGTGTGATGTCTGCAAAGGGGCAGAACACAAATCTCCCCCCCCCCCCCCCCCACCCCCTCAGTGTGCTGTGGCGCGTGTAGCAGCTGCAAGCACAGATCTTCCTGCTTGAGGTTAAATATATCACCGCTCTTTGACGTTTTTTAGGCAGTTGCTCACTGAAAATTGCCCCTCCTCGAGTTGAATGCTGTAGTGTTGATCCCAGACTGTCAACTGGCTGTGGGTCTTGCCTTGTGTGGACTCCCTGCAAGGGGCATCCACAAACGTGGTGGCTTTCCTGAATGAATGGTCAGGAGGGTTGTTGGTGGTTTCCACCAGGGTGGCAATGTTCACGCTTGCCTGGGATTGTCATTGTTTTCAGTGTGCTTGTGTGAGGACCCAGTGTACGTTGATGAACTCTGTCTCAATAGTCTTACAGGCAAGGTCCAAACCAGCCCAGTATTTCAGGCTGACCGAAGAGGCCAATCTTCTTGTGATCACAGACAAACTGAGCATCAAGGACAAAATCTATCTCAGCACCGAGCAGTGGGAATTTGCCAAACGTTTTGGCAAAATGATGCGGTCGACTTTAAGAGGGACCTGCTGCTTTTGCTTGGTGTTGGTGAATTCTGGTTCTCAGAATTGGCTTAGACTTGAAGTATCGGCAAGATCTGTATAAGACAAAATCATCAATTTCTTCTGTTAAACCAGATTACTGAGAAATTCAAAAATAGTGAGGATTATATCATGCTTTTCCTCATCCACAGTATACAGTGCATTCAGAAAGTATTCAGACCCCTTCAATTTTTCCACATTTTGTTACGTTACAGCCTTATTTTAAAATGGATTAAATTCTTTTTTTTTTATCATCAATCTACGCACAATATCCCAGAATGAAGCAGCGAAAACAGGTGTTTAGAAATTTTTGCAAACTTATTAAAAATAAATAACTGAAATATCACATTTACATAAGTATTCAGACCCTTTGCTATGACACTCAAAATTGAGCTAAGGTTCATCCTGTTTCCATTGATTATCCTCGAGATGTTTCTACAACTTGATTGGAGATCACTAGTGGTAAATTAAATTGATTGTACATGATTTGGAAAGGCACACACCTGTCTATATAAGGTCCCACAGTTGACAGTGCATGTCAGAGCAAAAACCAAGCCATGAAGATGAAGGAATTGTCCGTAGACCTCCGAGACAGGATTGTGTCGAGATACAGATCTGGGGAAGGGTATAAAAACAATTTCTGCAGCATTGCAGGTCCCGAAGAGCACAGTGGCCTCTGTTATTCTTAAATGGAAGAACGCTCTTCATAGAGCTGGCCACCCGGCCAAACTGAGCAATCGGGGGGGAAGGGCCCTGTTCAGGGAGGTGACCAAGAACCCCCTGTTCACTGACAGAGTTCCTCTGTGGAAATTGAAGAACATTCTGAAAGGACAACTATATCTGTGGCCTCTCACATTCCTCTTTGGAATGTGGGAGAAACCTGGAGAAAACCCACGTGGTGACGAGGAGATCATACAAACTTTGTCCACACCGATCGGTGATCATCCCGTACACTAGCGCTATCTCACACAAACGTTGCCCCTAAGGTCCCTCTTAAATTTTCTCCTCTCACCTTAAGCCTGTGCCCTTCAGTTTTCAAATCCTCTATCCTGGGAAAAATACCGTGAGCGTTCACTGTATCCATTCCCCTGATGATCCAGTACACCTCAATAAGGTCATAGATTCATAGTCATAGAGTGATACAGTGTGGAAACAGGCCCTTCGGCCCAACTCGCCCACACCGGCCAACAATGTCCCAGCTACCCTAGTCCCAACTGCCCGCGCTTGGTCGATAACCTTCCAAACCTGTCCTATCCACGTACCTGTCATTTCTTAAACTATGCGATAGTCCCAGCCTCAACTGCCTCCTCTGGCAGCTTGTTCCATACACCCACACTCTCGGTGTGAAAAATGTTACCCCTCAGATTCCTATTAAGTAATTTCCCCTTCACCTTGAACCTATGTCCTCTGGTCCTCGATTTCCCCTACTCCAGGTAAAAGACTCTACCCGATCTATTCCTCTCATGGTTTTGTACACCTCTATAAGATCTCCCCTCAGCCTCCTAAACTCCAAAGAAAAAAGTCCCAACCTAAGCAGCTTCTCCTTAGAACTGAAGCCTGCAAGTTCTGGTAACATCCTGGTGAATCTGTTTTGCAACCTTTCTAACTGAATGACATCCTTCCTATGGCTGGGTGCCGAGAACGACTTAAATATAAGGCACTGAAGGCCGACAGGCAAGTGATCCAGGAGACACATGAAGTGACAAGTTTCACAATGAGAGGACTTGAGTAATGAATAACTTCCTGCAGGGCCACTGCATGACCGGACCTGGAACATGAGCCACAGTCCTGCTTATTGAGACACTTGCCACAGAGACTGTGCAGTGAAGGTTCACCAGACTGGTTTGAATGAAGGGAAGGTTTACGAGGATGTTGCCAGGACTCGAGGGCCAGAGATCGGGGGAAAGGTTAGAAACATAGAAACATAGAAAATAGGTGCAGGAGTAGGCCATTCGGCCCTTCGAGCCTGCACCGCCATTCAATAAGATCATGGCTGATCATCCAACTCAGTATCCTGTACCTGTCTTCTCTCCATACCCCCTGATCCCTTTAGCCACAAGGGCCACATCTAAATCCCTCTTAAATATAGAAAAATGAACTGGCCTCAACTACCTTCTGTGGCAGAGAATTCCACAGATTCACCACTCTCTGCGTAAAAAATGATTTTCTCATCTCGGTCCTAAAGGATTTCCTCCTTATCCTTAAACTGTGACCCGTTGTCCTGGACTTCCCCAACATCGGGAACAATCTTCCTGCATCTAGCCTGTCCAACCCCTTAAGAATTTTGTACGTTTCTATAAGATCCCCCCTCAATCTTCTAAATTCTAGCGTGTACAAGCCGAGTCTATCCAGTCTTTCTTCATTTGAAAGTCCTGACATCCCAGGAATCAGTCTGGTGAACCTTCTCTGTACTCCCTCTATGGCAAGAATGTATTGCATTTTGGATCAGGTTGGGCAGGTTTGGACTTCAGGAGACTGTGACATGATCTCATAGAGAACTTCAGGACACAATATGGCAGTGCCTCCTACCCCCTACTCTATTTCCATGGCATTCCTCCCTCTGCCTCACTCTGCTCCTCTCTGGACTCTCCCCTCCACTCTCTGTCACTGCCTCCCTTCCACTCACCCCAATTCTCCCTTTGCCCCTCCTTACTTCCCACCTTCTGGCTCCTTCTTCCTCCCTTATCAAGTATCTATCCACTGTAGATGGCTGGATTGTAACATGTATTATCTGTCCACTGACTGGTTATCACGCAACAGAAGCTTTTCACTGTACCTCAGTACACGTGACAATAAACTAAACTGAACCCGGACCAGAACCCTTCCACCACTCCTCTTATTGCTATGCCCTCCCACTACCTCTCCCCTTCTCCCTCTCCCCTGTGCCTGTCTTCCTGCATCCCCCTTCCACTCCCCTCACTGCCTGTTCTACTGCCCTGCATCCCTCTAAGCCTTAGACTACCCCCTCCCAGTGCCCCCCCAACACTCTCCTTCCCTCTACCCCCTCCCACAGACTGATATCCACTGCCCTCTCCCTCTCACTGCTCCCCTGGAAGTGTCCCCTCTGTCCACCCTTCCCCCCACTGCCCCCACTCCATTGCCTGTTTTCAACTCCACCCCGATGCCTCCCACATCCCCCTTCCTGCCGCTGCCTCCTGCCTCCGTCTACTAGCACCTCTTCTCTCACTGCCCCCCCCACTGCGCATCACATTGTCCCCTTCACCCCGTTACGCTCCCTCCCGCACAGTGGTAGAGTTGCTGCCTCACAGCGCCAGAGACCTGGTTCGATCCTGACTGCGGGTGCTGCCTGTATGGAGTTTGTATGTTCTGCCTGGGACCACGTAGGTTTTCTCCAGGTGCTCCGGTTTATAGACAGCAGACAATAGGTGCAGGAGTAGGACATTCGGCCCTTCGATCCAGCACCGCCATTCAATGTGATCATGGCTGATCATCCCCAATCAGTACCCCGTTCCTGCCTTCTCCCCATATTCCCCGACTCAGCTATTTTTAAGAGCCCTATCTACTCTTCCCACACTCCAAAAACGTGCTGGCTTGTAGGTTAATTGGTTTCTGTAAATTGTCCCTAGTGTGTAGGATAGAAATAGTGATCATTGGGCAGCGCAGACATGTTGGACCTCGGTGCCTGTTCCCACGTGGTTCTCTAAACTCTCACTGACCCTCTAACTTTAACCAAGAGTTTGCATTGCAGCTTTACGTCACTGGATTTGTGTACATGACAATAAACTGAACTTGACATGTCTTGCTTTTCTCAGTCCTCATACTAACACATGAATCCTCACATTTCGCAGCTTACACTCCAGCGGTATGAATGTTGACGTCTAAATTCAAGTAACCCTTGTTTTCCCTGTCTATCCATCCCCTCCTCCTTCCCCGTTCTCTGCCCAGTCTGACTGTCCCCCAATTTAATTTGACCTCTGTTTGCTTCATTGCCACCTTCTCCGAGCTAACAATGATCTGCTCCACATTTTCCTTGAACACCATCCCCTTTGATATCTTGTTTTCACGCCTTACACTTCCTTATCTCTGTGTCTCCCTCTCCCCGGTCTCTCAGTCTGAGGAAGTAGCTCGACCCGAAATGTCACCCGTTGCTTCTCTCCAGAGATGCTGCTTGTCCCACTGAGTTACTCCAGCACTTTGTGTCTATCTTCGGTGTAAACCAGCACCTGCAGTTCCTTCCTACACATGAATCCAGAGCAGGATTAGGCACATCCACCCATGGAGCCTATTACACTCTTTAATACGATTATTGTTGGTCTGACTGTAACTTCAACTCCATGTTCCCATCCACCCCATCTAGCCTTTCGCCTCCTTGCTGATCAAGAATTCTCCTCTCCCTTTGAAATATTGAAAGACTGTGTTTATGCAGCTTTTGAGGATGGGAATTCCAGAGACATATCATTCAACAAAGTATTTTATCTCATTTCCGCCTCAAGTTGATGACCTTTTCACTGTGCAGAATGTACATGTAATGTCCAAGTAAACAATCATTCTGTGTGAGGTCTGAGGCCGTGTGCCTGCTATCCTGCTGCAAGGAAGATGTTTCTTGTAGCCATACTTCACTGTGCTTGTGCAGATGACAATACACTCCTCTTAGATTCACCTAGAAATTTAATCAGTCGCACGGGTTCAAGGGATGTAGGGGGAAAAAGCAGGAATGGGGTACTGATTTTTGATGATCAGCCATGATCATATTGAATGAAGGGCCAAATGGCCTACTCCTGCACCTATTGTCTATGTTTCTATAAACATATCCCACATGTTGCACATTCCTCTGTAATCCCTTAAAAATGACCAGTCAGGATAGTTACCTTTTCATAGTCTGTGTCGGCAACACTGCGCGCGCCGTGGTTGAATCCACCGGTTTGTAGCTGCTGGGTCCGTCGTTCCCTGAACAAGATGTGTAACACTTGCAATTCTTTGGTCTTCACGTGCCACCCCGTTGTCTAATGAAAGTGAGACAAAAATGTTTGGAGGATTATTCCCAAGGTACAGGCCTTGTTTATGATTATATCTCTGTGCTGGGCCCAGGAGTGTTGACGCTGTGGAATTTGAAGCTGCTAAAGGGCCTGTCCCACTTTCACGACTTAATTCACAACCTTTTTTACTCGTGGACATTTTCCATCAGGCTAGAAAAACGGCCCGACCTACTTGATGCCAGGAGTACCTACAAGTAGCATCACGAGCTACCTACGACTTCCTACGACCAAGCTGCGAGGATGAGTCAAGGCCAAACTCGGCAGAGGCCGTGAATTAGGCCCTTAACTCTCTCCACCACCAATGAAGCTCTTCACTTTGTGTTATCAGGGGGAGAGTTTGAGGACTTCATTATTTTAATTCATGGTTGTCACGTGTATCGAGGTACAGTGAAAAGCTTTTTTGTTACATGCTATGCAGTCAGCGAAAAGGTGGCGTAGTGGTTTAGCTACTGCCTTACAGTGCCAGAGACCCAGGTTCGATCCTGACTACAGGTGCTGTCTATACGGAGTTTGTACATTCTCGTCGTGACCTGCGTGGAGATTTCTCCAAGATCTTCGGTTTCCTCCCACACTCCAAAGACGTACAGGTTTGTAGGTTGATTGGATTGGTATAAATGTAGAAAATCGACCCTAATATGTGTAGGGTAGTGTTGGTGTGCGGGGATCGCTGGTCGGTGCGGACTCGGTGGGCCGAAGGGGCTGTTTCTGCGCTGTATCTCTAAACTATACTATACATGATTTCAATCAAGCCTTCCACAGTGCACAGATATAGGATAAAGGCAATAACGTTTAGTGCAAGATAAAGTGCAGTAAAGTCCGATTAAAGATCATCTAATGAGGTTGATGTTAGTTCAGGACCACTCTCTAGTTGGTAATAAGATGGTTCAGTTGCCTGATAACAGCTGGGAAGAAACAGTCTCTGAATCTGGAGATAAGCGTTTTCAAACTTCTGTACCTCTTGCCTGATGGGAGAGGGGAGAAGAGGGAGTGTGCAGGTGGTGTTGCCAATTGTCCCGTATTAGCCGGGACATCCCGTATATTGGGCTAATTTGGTTTGTCCCATACGGGACCGCCCTTGTTACGTATTTGTCTGCTGCTACTGGGGACGAGGGGACTGTTGGGTGCAGCCCAGGGCCGGATTAAGACCCATAGAGGCCCTAAGCACTTAAAAGATTCTAGTGCCCCCATATATATGTGTAATTCAAAATATAAACAATAATAAACCATAAAATAAATGTTTATTTTTCAAAATGAAACAAAACTAAGATGGAAAATAATGTTTAGTTTTGTATATTTCTGATCATATAAACCACTTTGAATATTATTTTAGCAAGTTTAAAGTGATTTCTTTTGTGCCGTAATCTATTTACCATTTCTGTTGTACCCCCCTTCCCTTGATGCCCTAAGCACGTGCTTATTTTGCTTAATGGTTAATCCAGCCCTGGTGCAGCCCATGGAGTGCAGCAGCAGCAGCAACAGCAGCAGCAGCAGCAACAGCAGCAGCAGCAGCAGCAGCAGCAGCGGCCCGTCGGTCGGCAGCCCGGCCAGCTGTCCGACCTTCAGACCTTCGCTTACCGCCGACACCACCACCCCTCCTTCCCATGGCCGATCATCGGTTCATGAGTTGGACGAGGCGCCGGACTTTGCGATCGATGTCGCGCGGCCTGGGCCAAAACTCCTCAGCTGGCCCGCCGGCTGGGCTTTGTGTGCAGTCCAGCACCCGGGACAACTCATCATTCACCCAGCCACGGCCGAGTCGGTCAACGAATTGCCGTCGGGAATTTGTCCCGTATTTTGACCTTATTTGGGAGTGAGGAAGTTGGCAACCCTATGACCAGGGTAGGACTGGTCCTTGATGATGCTGCTGGCCTTGACGAGGCAGTGTGAAGTGTGGATGGAATTAGCGGACTGGCAATGTATTTCCAAATCAAGAATGATGGGCGAGTGTAGGGGGTGGTGTTCCCTTGTGCCTGCTGCTCTTGGCCCTCTTGGTGGTATCCATGTAAGTTAAAAGGCCACTGGTTGCCAGAAAATCTTCCACATCAATTTAGCTAGGCCAGCTTTTCTCTCCAAACCCCCAAAATTGTTCACCTGGCAACTGCCGATAGTTCCTTGTCCCTTTGCACAAGTCACCTGAATCTTACGAATTGCTAAATATCATAACTCCCTTTTCCCGCAATTCGTGCGGGAAAAGCGAGTTATTACTCAATTGCCCCTCCCACGAAGGCAGGGATGAGCTTGCACAACCACAGTGCTTCTAGTGAAAGTTCATAAGACACAGGAACAGAATTTCCCCAACCAGCCCATCGACTCTACTCCACCATTCAATGAATTCCACAGATCACCACCCTCTGACTAAAGAAATTCATCCTCATCTCCTTCCTAAAGATACGTCCCAGAAGATGCTCCCACAAGGCTGTTAGGACGGGAGTTCTAGGAATCAGAGCCAGTGAAAACAAAGGGCTGGCCACATATGTCCAAGATGGTGTGTGATCAACAGGACCACTTGCAGGTCGAGCTATTTCCATTCACCCACCTTCCTCTCCAGGGGTGCCACGGATTGGGGATGGGCAGTAGGAGTAAATTGGACCAGAATCTGTAATGCATCTTATGAATGGCACAGATTGCAGCCACTGTGCTGTCATGGTGGAGGGGATGAATGTTCAAAGTGGTGGCGGGGGTGCCAATCAAGAGGCAATGGTGACGCAGCGTGGTGGTAGAGTTGCTGCCTTATAGAAAAATGCAGCGCCAGAGACCCGGGTTCGATCCCGACTACGGGTGCTGTCTGTACGGAGTTTGTACGTTCTCCCCGTGATCTGCATGGGTTTTCTCCGAGATCTTCGGTTCCCTTCCACACTCCAAAGACGTACAGGTTTGTAGGTTAATTGGATTATTAAAATGTATAAATTGTCCAGTATAAAATTGTCCAACTTCCAGTGCTGAGGGATGCTCTACCTTGAGCTTTTCAGCGTACTACATCCAGATCCAGATAAGTTTCATACGGTGATAGATAGATAGATCTTTGACAGATAGAGGAATTGAGGGTTATGGGGGGCTGGCACACACGAGCAGTTTAGTTCAGAGATACAGCGTGGAAACAGACCCCTTGGTCCACCGTCCACGCCAACCAATGGTCACCCGCACACCAGTTCCACTTTATCTCAGTTTCGTGTCTCACACACTGGGGGCAATTTACAGACTACAAACCGGCACATCTTTGGAGTGTGGGAGGAAACCGGAGCACCCAGAGAAAAGCCACGCAGGTCACAGG
>JAWMAR010000205.1:564281-644281 GCA_036785375.1 Leucoraja ocellata | reverse complement strand
GACCGAATGGCGTACTCCTGAACCTATTGTCTATGTATGTATCTATGTGCATAGGACAAATGAATTAAGGATAAGCAAAAAGCAAAGATGATCAAGGCCAGGTCAAGCCCACAATGGTCCATGTATGGGAAGGAACTGCAGTTGCTGGTTTACACCTAAGAAAGACACAAAATGCTGGAGTAACTCAGCGGGACAGGCAGCATATCTGGATAGGAATTGGTAATGTTTCGGGTCGATACCCTTCTTCAGACGGTCTTCAGATGTACCACAGTGGTCCAACATTGGCTGTGGGGTAGGTAATACATTGTTCTGTTGAGTTTCACTGTCTGTATAACTCGTAAAAAAGACTTGCCCTGCATATCTCCATTAAACTTTCTCCTCTCACTTTGTAGCCATGCCCTCTAGTGTCAGACATTTCCACCCTGTGGAAAAAGGTTCTGACTATCTATGCTTCTCATAACTCTACAGATTTCTATCAGGTCTCTTCACAACCTCTGTCTGAAGCGAATACCCTTAATCGTGGCATCATTGTGGTAAACCTGGTCTGCACCCTCGCCAAACTCCACATCCTTCCTGCAATGGGCATCCAGAACTGCGTGCCATACTCCAAAATGGAACCTAACCAAAGTTCTACATAGCTGCATCTTGCTTTCCTGACTTTTACACTCAATACCCTGATCAATGAATGCAAGGATACCATCCGCCTTCTTTACAACTCTCTCTACTTGTGTTGCCACTTTCAAGGACATGAACTTGGAACCAGGATCCCTCTGTACATCAATGCTATTAATTATATATTTTCTCTTTATGTTTGACCTCCCAAAGTACAACACCACACACTTGCTCGGATTAATCTTCATCCGCCCATTTCGGTAGCTGATCTATATCCCACCATACACTTTGACAGCCTTCCTCACAGTCCGTATCCCCAGTAATCCTGGTGTCACCTGCAAACTTACAAACCAACCTATCTACGTTTATATCCAAGTCATTTATATATATGTCACAAACAGCAGAGGTCGCAGCACAGATCCTTGCAGAACTCCACTGGGCACAGACTTCCAGCCTGAATATTGTCCTTCCACCACAACCCTCTATCTTCTCTTGGTAAGCCGATTTCAAAACCATGCAACCAAGTCACTGTGAATCCTGAGCATCTTAAACTTCTTGATCAGTTAACCATGGGTGACTTTATTAAATGCCTTACATGTAGATAACATCTACCATCCCACCCTCATCGATTAATGTTCACCCCCTCCTCAAAAAATTAGATCAACTTAGTAAGACACAACCTGACACGCACACTGCTATACTGCCTGTCCCTAAATAAACCATTCACTTCTGAATGGGGAGTAAATCCTATCCTGAAGAATCCTCTCCAATAGTTTCCCCAGCACTGACTTCAGACTCACCAGTCAGTAATTCCCTGAATTTCCTCAGCTTCCCTTCTCAAATATATATTCACATTCCACTGGGTGGTGCATCGATGGCAGCCTCGCCTACAGTCTGTCTCTCCTTTTTGTCCTTTTTTTTGTTATTTTTCGTGCGTTTAAAAAGTTTGTGTTAATGTTCTCTGGTTTGTTTTACGTTGGGGGTGGGCGGGAGGGTTGGGGTTACCCTCTTGGTTTTATGTAAGTATAAAGAACGTAGGATTGTCTTTAATCAGACATGCCAATGCTATTTTGTGGCCCCTATTGGCCCTTCTAATCACACTTAAGTTATTTCCTCCTTGCTTTATATTGCTCAAAGCCCCAGTCTGATTTAATCTTCTTAAACCTTGTGTACGCTTTTTTATTTTTGACCAAATTTACACAACTTTGGTCATCCAAGGTTCCCTTACTTTGTCATCCTTATCCTGCCTTCTTTCTGGAAAATGGCACTCCTCTGCTGTGATCAGCTGGCCTTTCAATAACTCCCATGTGTCAGAAATGGAAGTACACAAAAACTGCTCCCAATGTACCCTCCTGAGCCCCTGCCGAATAATGTTGTAATTTCCACCAACTTTGTACCTTCCCGCAACTTACCCCTATTCGAAACAATCTTAAAACTTATGGATAGTGTGATCACTATCCCCAAAATGATCTTCCACTGTAGCACCGGTCACTTGGCCAGGCAAATTTCCCAACTCAAGGCCCAGTATATTCCCTTCTCGGGTTGGACTATCGTGGGGTAAACATAGAAACATAGAAATTAGTTGCAGGAGTAGGCCATTCGGTCCTTCGAGCCTGCACCGCCATTCAATATGATCATGGCTGATCATCCAACACAGTATCCCGTACCTGCCTTCTCTCCATACCCTCTGATCCCCTTAGCCACAAGGGCCACATCTAACTCCCTCTTAAATATAGCCAATGAACTAGCCTCGACTACCCTCTGTGGCAGAGAGTTCCAGAGATTCACCACTCTCTGTGTGAAAAAAGTTCTTCTCATCTCGGTTTTAAAGGATTTCACACTTATCCTTAAGCTGTGACCCTTTGTCCTGGACTTCCCCAACATCGGGAACAATCTTCCTGCATCTAGCCTGTCCAACCCCTTAAGAATTTTGTAAGTTTCTATAAGATCCCCTCTCAATCTCCTAAATTCTAGAGAGTATAAACCAAGTCTATCCAGTCTTTCTTCATAAGACAGTCCTGACATCCCAGGAATCAGTCTGGTGAACCTTCTCTGCACTCCCTCTATGGCAATAATGTCCTTCCTCAGATTTGGAGACCAAAACTGCACGCAATACTCCAGGTGTGGTCTCACCAAGACCCTGTACAACTGCAGTAGAACCTCCCTGCTCCTATACTCAAATCCTTTTGCTATGAAAGCTAACATACCATTCGCTTTCTTCACTGCCTGCTGCACCTGCATGCCTACTTTCAATGACTGGTGTACCATGACACCCAGGTCTCGCTGCATCTCCCCTTTTCCTAATCGGCCACCATTTAGATAATAGTCTGCTTTCCTGTTTTTGCCACCAAAAATGGATAACCTCACATTTATCCACTGCAAGGTAGACTGAGACTGACTCCCCTCCCCCCCCCCAACCTTTGCACATCCCCCAAGCCTTTCCACTCTAATTTTCATTTCATGTATTTTGTATTTTTATGTATTTTGGCAGATCAATTTCCTCCCTGGGATAAATATAGTTCAGTCGTATCGTATCACGCCTGAAACACGAAAGCCCTGCTGCCATCGTATCCCTCTTGCGACCATGTTTCCGCAGTGGCTACAACATCATGGTCCCAAGCACCAATCTAGGCTCTAAGTTGAGGTGAGGGGAGGAGAACATTGGACAGTGGATGGAAAATGGGGACCCAGTGTGTGGGGGGGGGGGGGGGGGGAGAACAAAGTAGGTGCCCGCGTGTTTTGTAATTTTGTCAGCGCTGGTAGCCGCTATTTGTATACATTGGGTACGCAAGCAAAGAATTTCACTGTGACTTGTCACATCTGACAATAAACTATTCCATTCCAAGTTAACCTGCCTTTCCCCACAATACTGTTCAAGAAGGAACTGCAGATGCTGGAAGATCGAAGGTACACAAAATTGCTGGAGAAACTCAGCGGGTGCAGCAGCATCTATGGAGCGAAGAAAATAGGCGACGTTTCGTCCCGAAACGTCGCCTATTTTCTTCGCTCCATAGATGCTGCTGCACCCGCTGAGTTTCTCCAGCAATTTTGTGTACCTTTCCCCACAATACTTCTTGCATTGATGTAACTCAACTTCAGCTCAACAGCTTCATCATATTCCTACACCTCTTCCTGCATGTAGTTGCTTTGAGACTTACTCGTTCAAACCTCCTATGTTGTCACTCCTTCCAATTTCAGACCCACTGCTGTGGTTTCCCCCCTTGCCTCTATTGTTTAAATCCTCCCGAGTAGCACCACCGAACCCTCCTGCAAGGATATTGGTTCCCCTCCAGTTCAGAAACAATCCGTCCCTCTTGGACAGGTCACTTCTGCCCAAGATCCCAATGGTCTAAAAATCTGAAATCCTGCCCGTGAACCAACTACTGAACCACAAGTTTATCTGTCCTATCACCTTATTCCTCGCCCTATTGCACTGGGGCATACCCGGAGTTCACTGCCCTCAAGGTCTGGCTTTTTAATCTTTAGCCTAACTTCTAATATTCACTCTGCAGGACCTCGTCACTTTTCCTACCCATGTTGTTTGTGTCAATGTGCACAATGACGCCCAGCTCCTCACCTTCCCCCTTGAGAATGATCTGTAGCCTCTCCAAGACACCCTGGACTACGGCACCAGGAGGGCAACACGCCATCCTGGAAACTTGCATCGGCTATCTGTACTCCTAACTAATGACCCTGATCACTGGGGCTCTGTCAGACTTTTCCCTTCCCCACTCTGCCTCAGAGCCAGGCCTGAAATTAAGGTTGTGTTTCGTTGCAGAACGGAATACTTGGAAAATGTACAGTGCTACCTGTTTAGTAGGATCTCCATATCTTTATGCTTAGATTGTTGACAGATTCAGGGATCAATAACTGCAGGATGGAAATAATCAATAATGTTCCAGTTATAAATCTGTCCAAACATAAAGGAAAACAAACTCCCATTTCCACAGTCACCCCTCGCCACTTTAGGACTGTTGAGGTAGCTTTACAGCTAAGAAAGTCACTGACTTTGGCATGTCAGACTAGGGGCAGAACTTGCACAGTAAATGGTAGAGCTGTGGAGAGTGCTGTAGCAGAGTGACCTGGGAGTACAAACACAGGAATAGACCCTTTGGTCCACGATATCTGTGCCGAACATGATGCCAAGGTAATCTCCTCTGCCTGCATATGATCCATATCTCTCTATCTTGGCAAATCCTTGTGCCTGTCAAAAAGCCACTTAAACACAACTATCATATCTGCTTCCATCACTACCTCTGATGCATTACAATGCTGAGAACTATGTTCTGCACTCTGTACCTTCACCTCTGCTCTCTCTACTTTGAGTTTGAACTGTTTATATTTGTACAATGTATCTGATCGGATTGGTCAGCGTGCAAAACAATGCATTTCACTGCACTCAGTACATGTGACAATAATAAACCTAGACCTCTGGAAGTGCGTTCTAAGTGTTAACCCACCTCAGTGTTAAAACAAACCTCCCCCGCACATCTCCATTAGCTTTTCACCCTCTGGATTAAGGCTATGCCCTCCAGTCTTTGACATTTCTGCCCTGGGAAAAAGGTTCTGACTCTCATGGATTTATTTACTTCTATAAGGCCTTCCCTCAACCTCCGACACTCCAGAGAAAACAATCTAAGTTTGTTCATCCTCTCCTTATTGTTCTAATCCAAGCGGCATTCTGGTAAATCTCTTCTCCAAAGCTTCCATATCGTTCCTATAAAAGGGCGATCAGAACTGCACACAATACTTGAATGTGGCTTGACCGAAGTTTTGTAAAGCTGCAACATGACTCTTATGCTTAATATCCCGACCAATTAAGGCAGGCATACCATATGCCATCTTTACACTCCATCTACTTATGTTGGCATTTTCATGGAGCTATCTATGGACTTGGACCCCTCTGTCAATACTGTTAAAGGTTTAGTTTAGTCAGGTTTAGAGATAAAGGTCTCGGAGAAAACCCACAGGGTCACGGGGAGATCGTATAAACTCCGTAAAGCCAGCACCTGTCATCGGGATCGAACCCAGTTCACCGGTGCTGCAAGGCAGCGACTTTATTGTTGCACCACCGTACGTACTCGGGGCATCAGGTAAGTCGGGCCGTTTTGTTCAGCATGTCGAAAAATGTTCACGAGTAAAAAAATGGCCCCGAGTACCTAACGGCTGGCATAACGAGCCACTACGATATATCCTACAGACTCGTTACGGACATTCTGCGAGTTTGAAAACTCGGGAGAATTTGTGAATAACTCAGGAAAGTGGGACAGGCCCTTTATGCAGCTTTGGTCAGTGAGATATTGGCAGTTGTAATCCCTGTTATGACCACAAGAGGGACTTCAGAAGATAGACTAAAATGCTGGAGTATCTCAGTGGGACAGGCAGCATCTCTGGAGAGAAGGAATAGGTGGCGTTTCAGTTCAAGACCCTTCTTCAGACTTTTGGAATGGGTGACGTTTTGGGTCGAGACCCTTTCTTAAGACCTTCAGACCCGAAACGTGCCACATTCCTTCTGTCAGAGATGCTGCCTGTCCTGTTGAGTTACTCCAGCATTTTGCATCTATCGTGGGTGTAAACCAGCACCTGTAGTTCCTTCCTATATATAACATCATGAGCTTGGGATGATGGTTATGATGCAGCTTAGTAGTGACGGGTCTCTCTGTCCAACAGACCTGTCAATGCTGCAGTTCATGCTCTGGGCATGAGCCCAGTACTTTGTCTTTTTTTAATTGAGCTATTGCCCATTGTCACTAATCTGTGTGCTCCTACTCCCAGATCATGGACACAGGTCTTTTGCTCCATTCACATGTTTACTTTTCCAAGCAATGTCTACGGCTCTTTATTTTTCACTTAAATATCCGCCATTTCTTCATTCCCATTGCTACTTCTACCTATGTAATTTTGGGACACTCCAATGTCCACTCTTGCCTCTCTTTTGCTTTTGTATCTGAAGAAATTTTTGGTATCCTCTTTTATGTTATTAACTAGCTTACCTTCATATTTTTTTTCTTTTCTCCTCTCATTGCCTTTTTAGTTGCATTCTGTTAGTTTAAAAAAGATTTCCAATTCTCTAGCTTCCCGCTAATTTGACTTTCTGTTATGTTGCTTTTTATTGGTATGACTGTATGGCAAATGTACAAGGGGGCGGCATGGTGAGTTGCTGCCTTACAGCGCTTGCAACAGCAGAGACCTGGGTTTGATCCCGACTCCAGGTGCTGTCTGTACGGAATTTGGACGTCCTCTCCGTGACCGCGTGGGTTTCCTCCGGGATCTTCGGTTTCCTCCCACACTCCAAAGACATACAGGTTTGTAGGTTAAATGGCTTGGTTTAAGTGCAAATTGTCCCTAATGTGTGCAGGGTAGCCTTAATGTGCGGGGATCGCTGGTCGGCGCAGACTCGAAGGGCAGAAGGGCCTGTTTCTGTGCTGTAACTCTAAACTAAACTAAACTACAATCATTCTGAAAAACGGTCCCGACCCGAAACGTCACCTACCCAATATCACCAGAGATGCTACCTGGCCCACTGAGTTACCCCGTTAAAGCAGCTTAGGCAGTACTTCTTCTCTCAGAGTTTTAATTAAATGCAACTTTCAAGAAAGCAGAATCTTTGAACATTTTTACGGGTAGCGAAGGGCTTCTTGTTAAGCAAAAGGATGAAAGGTTGGCAAGGGAGCGCAGAAGCAGGCGGTAGATGTTACAATCAGCCCCTTTGTTCGGTGGTATGTTGGCACGATTGAATCAGAGCTCCTGGCTCCTAGCTTTCATCTCTGCTGCTCTGTCTGTGCAAAGTTTGCACGTTCTTCCTATTCCCTCTGAGTGCCCCAGTTTCCTCCCATGACCCAGAGGTGTGCTGGGAGGTTAATTGGCCACTGTTAATGTTAAGGTCAATATTGGCAAAAGGGGAATTAATGGGCATGTGATAGGGAGTAAAGGGCCTGCCCCACTAGGGCGTCATTACGCTACATCATTTACGCGCACGTGATGCGCACATGGCGTGCACTATGCGCGCTTACGTGTGCAGGATGTGTGGTGACGCGCACCCAGGATTGTGGGATTCACAAAATCTTCGTGCGCCACCTGCGTGACACGCAAATGGCGCCCAAGTGGGACAGGCCCTTAAGTATAAATAAGTCACAGGAGGAGAATTAGGCCATTCGGCCAATCCAATCTACTTTGCCATTTAACAATGGCTGCTCTATCTTTCCCTCTCAACCCCATTCTCCTGCCTTCTCCCCATAACCCACGACACCCTTACCAATCAAGTATCTGTCAATCTCCGCTTTAAAAGTACCCAGACTTGTCCTCCACGGCAATGACTTCCACAGATTTACCACCCTCTGATAAAGAAATTCCTCCTCATCTCCATTCTAAAGGTACGCCCTTTCATTCTGAGGCTATGCCCTCTGGTCCTGGACTCTCCCACGAACATCACTCCAAAGATGTACAAGTTTGTAGGCTGATTGACTTGGTATAATTGTAAATTGTCTCTAGTGTGGAGGACAGTGTTAGTGTGCGGGAATCGCTGGCCGGCGCGGACTCGGTCAGCTGAAGGTCCTGTTTCCGCGTTGTATTTCTACAGTAAACTAAACTGAACTACACTGGAATAACTCAGCGGGTCAGGCAACATCTCTGGAGAAGGAATTGGTGACGTTTTGGGTCGAGACTCTTCTTCAGACTGAAAGCCATGGGAAAGGGAAACGAGAGATATAGACGATGATGTAGAGAGATATAGAACAAATTAATGAAAGACATGCAAAAAGGTGACAATGATAAAGGAAACTGGCCATTGTTAGCTGTTTGCTAAGTGAGAATGAAAAAGCTGGTGTGACTTGGGCTTGGGAGGGATGGAGAGACTGAGTAGAGGAGTTACTTGAAGTTAAAGAAATCAATATTCATTAATGTAAACTTAGTAATGTTGGTTGAGGAACAAAGAGGGATTACGCCCCGGAAGCCTCCAGTAAAATTCCCTGTTTATCAAAACAATATCATCAACATTCACATCCGGAAGCAGTGGAAAGCTGTGTTGGGAGGAACTGCAGATGCTGGTTTAAACTGAAGACAGGCAAAAAGTGCTGGAGTAACTCAGCATGTCAGGCAGCATCTCCGGAGAGAAGGAATGGGGGAAGTTTCGTGTCGAGACCCTTCTTTAGAGGACCCTTCTGCGATGGAAAGCTGGCAGCTACCGCAGGGAGTGCCCACTCGGTCGAGTTCTGGAGCGCCTGCCCACACTTTAGTATTCAAGCACCATTGAAGGGTGGTTCCTTGTGGTTTGGACTGAGAGTGGAGATTCCGCAATCCACCGGAGTCTTTCAGACGGAAGTCAATAGATCATTGGCCATCAAAAGTACTTAACCGTGAATTTATACCAGCAATCAGAGCATTTATAGCAGAGCAATCCCATTCTTTAGAGAGAGAAAAACAAGCCTTTCTTTTCCTGTTGTTTAACCCTTTGAATGCTGAAATGCTTGAGTGATCCCAACACTGACTTTTAAAGATAAGCCCCTTGTTTTGTACTCCCCACCAAATGAAGTTGCCTCACTCCATCCCAGAAATAATCGTATTAAAATGCCCCTTGACCTTCTGCATACTTTAAGATCTTTGACTTTTACAGGGCGGTGATAAGTATATGAGTCAGGTCAACGCATGCTGTAACTACGAGCAATTCTTAGGTCAAGAACTCCACCCAATCTGTAGATTAAGAAGTGCTCTTTGACACTAGCTCTACATGGGCCAGTATTACAGTGGCCACCCTGTGCTGCAGTAGTGTGTCAGCTGCTGTATTACTTCAAGTTGAATCCAGTAAGACAATGTTCCTCTTCACCCATTTCAACATTCTTTGCCATTTGCTGAACAGCTGCCAGTCTCTGCTCTCCGAGCCACGCTTCCTGGCAGATATTGTCAGCAGTTGGTATAGAGTCTGCCTCAGCCAGCGAGATCTGTCAGCACAGCAAGAACAGGGTGTGAGGGGGACACCCAGAATGACCGAAGGATATTCTCTCATCGTGCTTAGATTAACAGACTTATTTTGGAAGGACAGGCTTGAATTACTCTACGGGGAATTCATTAAATAAATGTTGAATGAGGCATAAGACATTGGAACAGGAGCATGTTCGTTTTCTTTGAGCTTTTGTACAAGGACACCCGAGTCCCTCTAATCATTGTCATAGAGTCATACAGCGTGGAAACAGGCCCCTCGGCCCAACTTGCCCACACTGGCCAACAATGTCCCAGCTAGACTAGTCCCACATGCCAGCGTTTGGTCCAGATCCCTCCAAACCTGTCCTATCCATGTACCTGTCTAGCTGTTTCTTAAATGTTGGGATAATCCCAGCCTCAACCACCTCCTCTGGCAGCTTGTTCCATACATCCACCACCCTCTGTGTGAAAAAGTTACCCCTCAGATTCATATCAAATCTTTTCCCCTTCACCTAAAACCTATGTCCTCTGGTCCTCGATTCCCCTACTTTGGGCAAGAGACTCAGTGCATCTGCCCGATCTATTCCTCTCATGATTTTATACTGATCTATAAGATCACCCCTCATCCCATTATGTACTATGTTTACATATTCTGTTGTGCTGCAGCAAGTAAACATAGAAACATAGAAAATAGGTGCAGGAGTAGGCCATTCGGCCCTTCGAGCCTGCACCGCCATTCAATTTGATCATGGCTGATCATCCAACTCAGTGTCCTGTACCTGCCTTCTCTCCATACCCCCTGATCCCTTTAGCCACAAGGGCCACATCTAACTCCCTCTTAAATATAGCCAATGAACTGGCCTCAACTACCTTCTGTGGCAGAGAATTCCAGAGATTCACCACTCTCTGTGTGAAAAATGTTTTCCTCATCTCGGTCCTAAAAGATTTCCCCCTTATCCTTAAAATGTGACCCCTTGTTCTGGACTTCTCCAACATCGGGAACAATCTTCCTGCATCTAGCCTGTCCAACCCCTTATGATTTTTGTAAGTTTCTATAAGATCCCCCCTCAATCTCCTAAATTCTAGCGAGTACAAGCCCAGTCTATCCAGTCTCTCTTCATATGAAAGTCCATATGAAAGTATGAATTTCATTGTCCTATCTGGGACATACGACAATAACACATTCTTGATTCTTGACTCGTGAATGACCTCATCCTCCCAATCATCGAACTCAGCATGGCATGTTTTGACCACTCACTCTGCCCTGTGGCAGAGTCCAAATATCCTTATCGCAGCATGCCCTACTCCCATCTATTTTCTTGACATCAGCAAACTTGGAAATCTATCTTTGGATAGCTTTCACTCTGCGCACTGCTCCAGGTCATTAATATAGATAGTAAATAATTGAAGTTCAAGGACTAAACCTTGATTTTATGAGATGTGCCCCTTATTCTGGACTTCTGATCGTCATTCTTTAAATAACTTGATGAAAACAAATTGATATAAGGTCTTTTGGTGTTTATGGGGCCGGTGATAGGCATTTATAAGATGGTGTGAGTCAGGTAAATAGGTATAAAACTACCAGCAATTGGTGCTCCACCCATACTGATACCTGACCTGTTCTTTCCCAGCCGTTGTCTTGAGTAACTGCCCTGGATCTGCAGTTGTGTGTCGGCTATCATGTTACATTCAGTTTATTCTAGTGCAGGCGACTATTTCAATGTGCTTTGCCATTTGCCGAACACCTGTCAGCCTTTGATATCTATCTGGGAGCATTCTGATGTCAAGTGGATTTAGTCGGCAATTGAGACGGGGTCTTCCTGAGCCAGAGCGGGACGTGGAAGGACCATCTGTCAGTGCAGTGGGATTAGGGTGAGAGTCCATGGGAAAGGCACACATGTAATGGAAGGATCAAGTAACGTAGTCAGTCGGGAGGTGTGCAGAACTATGGTGAGGTACCGGTACAGTGAAAATCGTGCTTGTGAGTAGGATACAGGTTTAAACCGAAGACAGACACAAAATGTTGGACTAACTCAGTGGGACGGGCAGCATCTGTGAATGGATGCTGTTTCCGATCAAGTCCCTTCTTCTCAACCCCAAACATCAACTATTCCTTCTCTCCAGAGATGCTGCCTGTCCCACTGAGTTACTCCAGCATTTTGTGTCTATTTTCAGTGTAAACCAGCATCTGCAGTTCCTTCCTACACAGGTTCCTTATACTCGGTACTCCCATCAATAAAGACAGACGCAAAATTCTGGAGTAACTCAGCAGGACAGGCAGCATCTCTGGAGGGAAGGAATGTTTCGGGTCGAGACCCTTCTTCAGACTACAGACTGGTGCGTGTATGAACCACGTTCCCTGAAATCAACAATCAGCTCTTTGCTTTTTTTTAACACCATGCTACCTACCAAGCTCTCCTTCCTGTACCCTGTCTCGCCATTGTCCATCCCACTATAGGCTGGTGTCATCTGTAAACTTGTAGATGGAATTAATCACACCTTGTGTGAATTGGGGCAGCACTGTGGTGCAGCGGGTAGAGTTGCTGCCTTAAGGGCCTGTCCCACGAGCATACGACTCCATGCGGCTAGCGCGACCTAACGTGGTCGCTTGAGCTGCACGGCCTCGCGGGGCCGGTCCCACTTCGATCACCGGAGCCGTATGGAGTTGTGCGGAGCTGGTCCTGACATCGCGCGGGGCTCCGAAAAGCTTCAAACATTCCGCGCAGCAACGGCCTGCCGGCCCGCAGCCGCCTCGACGGGCATTCACAGCGTCTCAATTCAATTCAACTTTATTGTCATTGCACAAATACAAGTACCGGTACAACAAAATGCAGTTTAGCGTCTGGTCATAGTCATAGTGCAAGATAGTAGAAGTAAAAATAAAAATACAAGGTTGGCATACAATAAAAAAATTTAAAAAACGCAGAACGCAGCGACTTGAGGCCGTACGTCACACGCGAACTTCCCGCGGACTTCGCTCGAACTTCACGTCACTCACTCGACCTCCGCTTCCGGTTTGGTCATGCTCGCCGCATGCAAGTCGCATGCTCGTGGGACCGGCCCTGTACGGGGATCACTCGACCTCCGCGTGGCCCCCGCTTCCGGTTTGGTCGTGATTGCCGCATACAAGTCGCCTGCTGGTGGGACAGGCCCTTTACAGGGTTCGATCATGACTATGGATTCATTCTGTGCGGAGTTTGTGGCCCCGTGGGTTTTCTCCAGGTGATCTGGTTTCCTCCCACTTTCCAAAGATGTTAATTGGTCTCTGTAAATTGTCCCTCGTGTGCGGGATAGAACTCACGTACGGATGATCACTGGTCGGCGTAGGCGTGGTGTCTCCACGCTGTATCTCTAAACCAAACTAAACTGTCTGGAAATGTAATACCAGACCTTCATCATTGCTGGGTCAACAGGGCTTTGGGAGGACCACCTTCACCAGAAGAACTGCCGCAGGTCAGGAATGTGTTTGACCCCATCCTCTCAATGGCGATGCACAGGAAGGATCTGCAGATGCTGGTTTAAACCGGGCAGGTGCAACAAGCTGACCCTTCTTCAGACAGAGAGTCAGAGGAAAGGGAAACAAGGGTCTCGACCCAAAACGTCACCCACTCCTTCTCTCCAGAGAGGCTGCCGGTTACTGAGTCACTTAGCTGAGTTACTCCAGCTTCTTGTGTCTATCAAAAGATGTACACAGTGGTGATGTAGAGAGAAAGGGAAAAAAATGGATGAATGATATGCAAAAAAGTAATGATGAGAAAGGAAACAGGCCATTGTCAGCTGTGTACTAGGTGAGAACCAGTACAGACAATGAGATTCAACAAGACCATAGACAATAGGTGCAGGAGGAGGCCATTCGGCCCTTCAAGCCATCACTGCAATTCACTGTGATCATGGCTGAACATCCACAATCAGCATCCCGTTCCTGCCTTCTCCCCATATCCCCTGACTCCGTTATCTTCAAGAGCTCTATCTAACTCTCTCTTGACAGCATCCAGAGAATTGGCCTCCACTGCCTTCTGAGGCAGAGAATTCCACAGATTCATAACTCTCTGGGTGAAAATGTTTTTCCTCATCTCCATTCTAAATGGCCTACCCCTTATTCTTAAACTGTGGCCCCTGATTCTGGACTCCCCCAACATCGGGAACATGTTTCCTGCCTCTAGCATGTCCAATCCCTTAATAATCTTATATGTTTCAATAAGATCCCCTCTCATCCTAAATTCCAGAGCATACAAGCCCAGCCACTCCATTCTATCAACATATGACAGTCCCGCGATCCCAGGAATTAACCTTGTGAACCTATGCTGCACTCCCTCAATAGCAAGAATGTCCTTCCTCAAAACTACACTTAATATTCCTAGTGTGGTCTCACTAGGGCCCTGTACAACTGCAGAAGGACCTATTTGCTCCTAAACTCAACTCCTATTGTTCTGAAGGCCAACATGGCATTCGCTTTCTTTACTGCCTGCTAAATGTTGACTTTGAAGCCGTTACGATTTGGGTGGGGAAGGGATGGAGAGATGGGGTTACTTGAAGTTAGAGAAATCAATATTCATACCATTGGTTGTAAGCTGTCCAAGCGAAATATGAGATGCTATTCCCCAAATCTGCATTTGGCCTCACTCTGACAATGGTGGAGGCCCAGGATAGATAGGTCAGTGTGGGAATGGGAAGGGGAATTAAAGTTTTTAGCAACCGGACGATCAGGTAGGTTCAGGTGAGAAAGAAAAACAAGTGGAGATGATTGATGTGCAGTAATCGGTGGCCTCATCAGTGATCCTGCAAATACATTTAAAAAAAGCATATTTTTGGTGGACAATTACCGATGGCATTTAATACTGATCTGGCAAATGAAACCATATCCCATAATAATATATAGCAGGAAATCAGAGACCAAGAGGGCAGGACTGATGAAGGGATAGTGTGAGAGAGTGGGTGGGATAGGGCCAGCTTGATCTAGGAGGAATGTCAGAGATTCAACAGGCCCTTCGGCCCACGGAATCCATGCTGACCAGCGATCAACCATATGCCAGTTCTATGAAGTTTAACCATAGTTTTAGGGACAATTTACAGAAGCCAATGAACCTACAAACCTGCACATCTTTGGAATGTGGGAGGAAACCGGAGCACCTGGAGAAAACCAAGGAGGACGTGCAAACTCCGCACAGACAGAGTGAGTGAGATGGAGAGGCTCTCACAGGGAGTCTGCTGTGGGTGGCAGGGAAGTAGTGACTGAGGGGAGGGGTGGGTCTGTGAGTAACAGGGAGCAGCTTGGAGAGGGTGAGGAGCTGACCTCCAGAAGGCATTGAACCACTGATCGGACTGAAGCCGAGGTTCACAGCGACCATAATGGTCACAATAGGCCTGTTGTCCAGGGTCTGGGGTGGAGGCAACAGCTGCGTAGCCAACCCAGTGTTAATCACCCGATGGCGAGCCATCAGTGTGTTCAGCTGCTCCCAACATGTGCCACAAGCCCACAGGCTGGTACATATCTGGAATAGCTTCATCCCCACGCCCCTCATGATGTGCACAGGCCATCACTGTTTACAAGATATTTACAAGAATGATCCCAGGAATGAGTAGGTTAACATTTGATGAGCGTTTGACGGCACTGGGCCTGTACCCGCTGGAGTTTACGAGAATGAGTGGGGAGGAAATGTACGTTTGCTCATTGAAACATACAGACTAGTGAAAGGCTTGGATTGAGTGGGTGTGGAGAGGATGTTTCCACTAGTGGGAGAGTGGCGGACTTTTCTTTTAGGAAGGAGATGAGGAGAGATTTCTTTAGTCAGAGGGCAGTGAATCTGTGGAATTCTTTGCCACAGAAAGCTGTGGAGGCCAAGTCAGTGGATATTTCTAAGGCAGAGATAGATAGATTCTTGATTAGTACAAGTGTCAGAGGTTATGGGGAGAAGTCCAAGTCCAAGTGAGTTTATTGTCATGTGTCCCTGATAGGACAATGAAATTCTTGCTTTGCTTCAGCACACAGAACATAGTAGGCATTTACTACAAAACAGAACAGTGTGTCCATATACCTTAATATAAAGTGTTTAAGAAGGAACTGCAGATGCTGGAGAATCGAAGTTACACAAAAAAGCTGGAGAAACTCAGCGGGTGCAGCAGCATCTATGGAGCGAAGGAAATAGGCAACGTTTCGGGCCATCTGAAGAAGGGTTTCGGCCCGAAACGTTGCCTATTTCCTTCGCTCCATAGATGCTGCTGCACCCGCTGAGTTTCTCCAGCTTTTTTGTGTACCTTAATATAAATATATACACACATGAATAAATAAACTGATAAAGTACAAGTAACAGATAATGGGTTATTAATGGCAGGAGAATGGGGTTAGGAGGGAGAGATAGACCAGCCATGATTGAATGGCGGAGTAGACTTGATAGACCGAATGGCCCAATTCTTCTATCATTTATGATCTTATGATGATCTTACTCCCTGAATGCCTTTGCATATTAGTCATTTTAGCTTACTTGACCCTTCACCTTGAATGAAATGTTAAACTGGAAACCCATTTCCTCGTTCAAGTTGCAGGAAAAGTTGCAATGGCACCACTTCAAGCAGACTACAGGAGTTCTTGTCCTCTTCCAAACCCAACATTTATTTCACAATGATGGCCCTGGAAACCATTCCACTGCTGTGTGTGGAAGGGCGTTGTGTTCCAGCTGTAAACTGTAGGGGATTTCCTGAAGAACGGTGCAGTGTGTAGATCCTGAGAGATCTTGGCAGGGTGGATGTGGAGAGGATGTTTCCTTATTCCTTATATCTCAAAGCAGGGGTCACTGTTTAACAATAAGGGGCTGCCCAATTAAGGCAGAGATGAGGCTTTTTGTTTCTCAGAGTCAAACCTCTCTGGAACTCTGTTGCTCAAAGGTACTTGAAGGCAGAGTGAAATAGATGCAATGGGCAAGAGGGTGAAAGATTAGCGGGGTGGGGGGGGGAGTTGGGACTGTGGAGTTGAGGTTTCAAGCAGAACAGCAGAGCATGCGGGAGGGGCCATACACCTGCTTTAACATGGTCGACCTAAACACAGCAAGGTTGTGACATTCCTTGAGAGGGCACGGACAAGACTTTGGAGAATGCTTCCAGGGCTGGAGTCAAAACAGAGAAGAGTTCGCCACAGGAATCGCCTTTCACTCCTCAGTCTTTGCTGAACCAAGTTAAACTAATCTCTTCTGCCTGCATGTGATCCATAGCGCCTCTACTTCCTGAGAAGATTACGGAGAGTCGGTATGTCAAGGAGGACTCTCTCGAACGTCTACAGGTGCACAGTAGAGAGCATGCTGACCGGTTGCATCGTGGCTTGGTTCGGCAACTTGAGCGCCCTGGAGAGGAAAAGACTCCAAAAAGTAGTAAACACTGCCCAGTCCATCATCGGCTCTGACCTCCCTACCATCGAGGGGACCTATCGCAGTCGCTGCCTCATAAAGGCTGCCAGCATCATCAAGGACCCACACCATCCTGGCCACACATTCATCACCCCGCTGCCATCAGGTAGAGAGTACAGGAGCCTGAAATCTGCAACATCCAGGTTCAGGAATAGCTGCTTCCCCACAGCCATGAGACCATTAAACACAATTTCAAACAAACTATGAACTATAACAACCTATTGTACTTTATCTGTTTACTGATGTGTATATATATATATATATTCTATAGTATATGGACACACTGATCTGTATGTATGACTACAATATTCTGTTGTGCTGCAGCAATGCAAGAATGTAATTGTCCTAACCGGGACACATGACAATAAACTCTCTTGACTTGACGACTTGACTATCACTCCATACCCTACATATCCGTGTGCCGATCCAAAAGGCTCTTAAATGCCACGATTGTATCTTCTGCAAAGCGTTCCAGACATCCACCAGTCTTCCTGTGTGAAAACCTTGCTCGATACATCTCCTTCAAACTTGCACTGTCTGACCATGCTCTCCAGTCATTGATGTGTCTGTCCATCTCTACTCTGGGGAAAAGGTTCAGACTGTCTATGCCTCTCTTCATTTTGTATACTTCATTTTGTACACCAGCACTATCTTTCACACTGGGGACAATTTACAATTTTTACCGAAGCCAATTAGCCTACAAATATATGCGTCTTTGGAATGAGGGAGGAAACCGGAGCTCCTGGAGAAAACCTCACGGAGAACGTGCAAACTCCGTGCAGACAGTCTCTGGCGCTGTAAGGCAGCAAATCGATTGCAGCCCCTGTGTGCCTCCCCTGCTGTACATAAATCATACAAGACAATGAAAATAATGAGATTGAGCAAAATAAAACATGATTGCAGAAACACATTAGAAATAAATTATTGGATGTGAAAAAGGTAGGATTCAAAGAAAGACACAAAATGCTGGAATACCCCTTCTTCAGACTGAGTCGGGAGAGGCAGACACAGAAATAAAGAACGTAAGGTGTGAAAACGAGACATCAAAGGAGACGAAGCTCAAGGAAAATATAGAATAGATCATTGTTAGCTAGGAGAAGGTGACAACGAAGTATACACAGATAAAATGTAATCAGGTGGCAGTCAGACTGGTCGGAGAACTGGGAAGGGGTTGGGACGGACAGAGAAGGAAAGCAAGGGTTACTTGAAGTTAGAGAAGTCGATATTCGTACCGCTGGGTTGTAACCTGCCCAAGCGAAATATGAGCTGTATAAGAAGCTGATAGTTGTTGGAACGTGGTGTGGGGACCAGTAACCCCATCACAATTGTAATGAGCAAGAAGAGGGAATGGCCTGGATGTTGGAGTTCCTTGATGATAGATGCCGCCTTCTTAAGGCAGCGCCTCATGTAAATGCTCTCAGAGGTGGGGAATGCTGTGCTTGTAATGGACTGGGCTGAGCCCAGCACACCTTGCAGCCAGCCTCCTGTTAACCCATGTATCAGGCTTTGATGCAAGCCGGGCAGGACACGTTCTACATAGCAGGACACGTTCTACAGAGGTTTGTTAGAGTATTCGGTCACATGCAAATCACTTTGTACTCTGAAGATGAGACAGCACGGTGGTGCAGCAGTAGAGTTGCTGCCTTACAGTGAATGCAGCTGTGCGGGTGCTGTCTGTACGGAGTTTGCACGTTCTCCCCGTGACCGCGTGGGTTTCCCCCAAGATCTTCGGTTTACTCCCACACTCCAAAGACGCACAGGTTTGTAGGTTAATCGGCTTGAGTTTGCATACTTGGTATAAGTGTCAATTGTCCCTAGTGTGTGTAGGATTGTGTTAAGGTGCGGGGAACGCTGGGCGGTGCGGACTCGGTGGGCTGAAGGGTCTGTTTCTGCGCTGTAACTAAACTAAACGGCACCCATTTCGTAATTCCGTCTACAGGCTAGGCTCAGGGTAGATAGGCCATGAGGTGAAGCTCCACTGTTGCCCCACCAATGAATGTTGGCACGTGGCACATCTTTTCCTTTCTGAAGACACCACTAACTTCCTTGGTCTTGTTGACATTTAGCGAGAGGTTTAGTTTGGTATAGGGATACAGCGCAGAAACAGGACCTTCGGCCCACCGAGCCCGCCCTGACCAGCGTTCCCCACACATTAACGCTATCCTACACACACTAGGGGCAATTGACACTTATACCAAGTGTACAAACTCAAGCCAATTAACCTACAAACCTGTACGTCTTTAGAGTGTGGGAGGAAACCGAAGATCTCGGGAAAACCCACGCAGTCACTTTCCATTCTAAAGGGACTTCCTGGCTATCAGTTGAATGAAGGAAGAGTAGAAAGTTGCTCAACATCAGTGGATTGGGTCTGTGCAATTGATGGATGTGTATTCACATCTGTGTGTGCCTGCGATGTGTTTGTGGATGAGTGTGTGGCTGGTGTCCGTATGTATCTCTGCGTATCCTTATGTATGTCTGTATGTGTGTTTCTGTGGCTCTGGGTGTTGAGTATGTGTGCACACACGTCCATTTGTGTGTAAATGTATGTGTGCGTGTGTGTTTATATGTTTATCGATGTGACTGTAGGCTGGGATAGTGTATGAAACTTTGCATTTTAGTGTGTGTGTGTTTGTGTTTGTGTTTGCGTTTGTGTGCCCATATGTTTGTGGAGCAAAATAAGGCCATTCGGCCCATCAAGTCTACTCCACCATCCAATCATGGCTGATCTATCTCTCCCTCTTAACCCCATTCTCCTGCCTTCTCCCCATAACATTTGACACCCGTACTAATCAAGAATCTGTCAATCTCTAAATTGAAAATACACATTGAGGGCCTCCACAGACGTCTGTGGCAATGAATTCCACAGAATCACCACCCTCAGACTGAAGAGATTCCTGATCATCTCCTTTCTAAAGGTGTGTCCTTTTATTCTCAGGCGACGGTCTCTAGTCCTAGACTCTGCCTCTAGTGGAAACATCCTCTCTATATTCAGTATCCATGCCCTTGTGTATTTTTGTATGTGTGTATGCGCTTTTGTGTTTGTGTGTTTATGTGTTTATGTGTATGTTGAAGATAGACACAAAAAGCTGGAGTAACTCAGCCGGTCAGACAGCATCTCTGGAGAAAAGGAATAGGTGACATTTTGAGTCGAGACCTTCTGATATGTGCATTTGTGTAACGTTGCCGGCTACGGGAGTCAAGATCGTCCCGTCAACAGAGGGCTCGAGGCCTCCGACCGCGGGCGAGCTAAGGGAAGAGATTTGAACTTTTTTTCGCCTTCCATCACAGCGAGGAATATGGAGGGGTCACTGTGGTGGATGTTTATGTTAAAATGTGTTTTGTGTGTTCCGTTGCTTTTGATTTGCATGACTGACTTGGCAAATGAAATTCCTCGTATATGTTGCACAATCACGTCTTGCAATTGTGATTGTGATTGCAATTGTGTGTGCGTGTATATGTGTGTTTATGTGTTTGTTTGTGTGTGTGTGTGTTTGTGCTTTTCCATTAGAGTGCCGACTAATACCTGTTTAGGTGTACTAATTATAACTTGATGCTGGTGCTACAGAGTGAATTGCTGGTTGTCAACCTGCCACCACTGCTTCATTCTGTTGGCCGGAGCTCAGACATGATCCTCGACATGGCTCAAAGTTAAATTTGCTCCAGTCACAAATCTGACATCTAACCATATTCCCCATGCTCTTTCTCTCCCTGCCACCCTCTCTCTCTCTCTCTCCCCATCCCTCTCTCTCTCCCCCTCCCCCACCCCTCTCTCTCTCCCCCTCTTCTCTGCCCCTGACACATGCTCTGCCTAATCAGTGTGACTTGAGCCAGCAGCTGAAGCCTGAGCGTTGGTTGCGACTCAGCCAGTTGTGCAGAGGGACGATGCCGGTCCTGTTGCTCCTGCGCTCGCTCCTGTGTGGCCTCCTGCGGAGCAAGCTTGTGGTGTCCGGCCTCCAGTTTGCCAGGCGCCGCCTGTCCGCGCTGTGCGGGCGGCTCACGCCGCTGCTGCGGAGGCTGTGGGATCGCCTCAGGTCCGCCGACACCAGGGCCGCCATCCTCTCCTGCGTGCTGTGGGCACTCGACATGCAAAAGCGCAGCACGGCGCGGTGAAAGGCCAGAGGGCGGGCGGGCGGGGAGGGAGAGGGAGAGGTGTCAGAAGAGTCCGATCTCCCACCTTGCAGACTGTGTCATCACTCCCCTTCCACCCCACCATGCGGCAATCCGCCCCCCACCTCCCCCCCACCTCCCGCTGCCCACTGTGGATTTCCCGGAGCCGGGCAGAGACGCCATCAGTACAGGAGGTCTCGGACTCAGACCAGAGGGTCACCGGCTGCTGCCGACCAGGAGGTGAGGGGGAAGGAGCGCCCAGCGGGCACGTCACGTACATCGGCCATGTCCCGTGTCGGTCCGGAGCCCGGTGGGAGAGCTGGAGTCCACCTGCTACAGGCACTAGGGTAAGTGGAACTGCCCCAGCCGGGGACCATGCCAGGCTGCACTTCACACCCACCATCCTCATCTTTGGACACCCTGTGTGTAGGGGAGAGGGTCGGGCTGAAGATGCCCTGGTCGGGTTGCTCCTGGGCCTGGCCAAGCTGGCCATCCATGAGTCACGTCGCCAGGCGTAGAGGACTCTGCCCGAGCCGGCTGCCCGCCTGCCCCTTTTCCGGGATCACGTCCATGCTCGGGTGGTGTTAGAGAGGGAATACCCGCTGTCCACGGGCACCCTGGAGGATTTCCGGGACCGCTGGGCACCGCGGGGGGTGGAATGCATCTTTGACAGGGATTGTAATATAGTTATTTAGTATTCAGTATTTAGAATATTTGGTGATCTTTGTATTATGGTGGTGAGTGTTGGTATTTGTTTTGTAAATATTATTATTGTAAATAATTGAATAAATGTTTGTTTGTTTTTAAATAGCCCGCAGTGTAACAGCCCGCTGCAACAGAGCTAGTCTGTACGGACCAATTTAATCTCTCATTCACAGGGCGACTATTCTGAGTTAACTTTCTCCCCGACCAGCCACAATAATGAGGTTACACAAAAAAGCTGGAGAAACTCAGCGGGTGCAGCAGCATCTATGGAGCGAAGGAAATAGGCAACGTTTCGGCCCGAAACGTTGCCTATTTCCTTCGCTCCATAGATGCTGCTGCACCCGCTGAGTTTCTCCAGCTTTTTTGTGTAACCTTCGATTCTCCAGCATCTGCAGTTCCCTCAATAATGAGGTTGTGTGCTGTTGCAACAGCCTTACCTCACCTGAAAACATCACCTACCCATTATCTCCAGAGATGTTGCCTGACCCTCGGAGTTACTCCAGCATATTGTAGCTATCTTTCGTGTAAACCGGTTGCTTGTTATTAGCTTCAACTCAGTGCAGGCCCTTCCCAAGGAGTTGCTGTTCTTCAGTACTATCCCTCTGACAGGGCAGCAGTCTCTCAACACAGTGCTTCACACAGTGGGGCGATCCCTCAGCATTTCCCTTCCGATGGTATAGCCCTCCCCCACTACTGCCCTTCCCACAGCGTTTCTTCCACTCCCGTACTATCCCCCTGACAGTGTGGTGCTCCCTCGTCAGTAGTGCAGTGCTGGCTCAGCACGTTTCATCCCACGGTTTTGTTCTTGGCCAGTATTAGAATATTGTGTTCAGTTTTGGTCACCCTGTTGTAGGAAAGATGTGAAGGGTACAAAACGATTTACGAGGATGTTGCCTGGACTCGAGGGCCTGAGCTATAGGGAGAGGTTGTGCAGGCTAGGACTCTATTCCTTAAACCTATGTCCTCTGGTTCTTGAGTCCCCTACTCTGCAAAAATACTCTGTGCGTTTACCCGATCTATTCCTCTCATGATTTTATACACCTCTATAAGATCACCCCTCATCCTCCTGCGCTCCAAGGAGCAAAGTCCTAGCCTGCTCAACCTCTCCCTATGGGTGGCGCCAGTAATGGCTGCCTCGCCAACAGTCTGTCCTGTCCGTGTTGTTTGTTTGTTTTCGTGTTAAATGTATGTTTTTTATATTCTTTAGCTTGTTTTGTGTATCTCCGTCTGCACTGCGGTCTAACATCAAAGAGTTGGCGGCCTTTGCTGGAGGGCTTTACCGTGGGAGCCGACGTACTTAACATCACGGAGCTCGCGATCCCGGTCGGGGGTCGACTTTGGGGCTCCAACCGCGGCAGCCTGCAGACTTTAACACCGTGGCGCCCGCGGTCTCTGGTTAGAGACCGACTTCGGGAACGCCAAGCCGCAGGAGCTTTGATCGGGCCGACACGGGAGCATCGATCGCCCCGACGTGGGACTTCGACCACCGGCTGCGGGAGCTTCAATGCCCCCGACTGCGGATAGTTCGACTGCCCCGACCGCGGGGAGAATAAAGAGGAAGAAGATTAGACTTTGTTGCCTTCCATCACAGTGAGGAATGTGGGGAATCCACTGTGGTGGATGTTTATGTTAACTTTGATGTAGTTGTGTGTGTTGTTGCTTTTTATTTAGTATGGCTGTATGGTAAATCGAATCTCACTGTACCTTAATTGGTGACAGTAACCTGACTTTGAAACCTTGAAACCTATCGCTCAGGCCCTCGAGCCCTGACAACAAACATCCTTGTAAATATTCTCAGCACCCTTTCCATCTTATCAACGTCTTATCTAAATAGGGTGACCAAAACGGAAAGCGAAACTCTAAATGTGGCCTCGAATGTACCAGATCCTTTGCTTTCTGCAATATAGATGAATGATTTAGCCCTCGATGCAGGGAGTGTGGTAAATGAGTGAAGTGGCTGGTAGTGAGGAGAAAAGCGTGAGACTGCGGGAAGAAAAGCTGCGTAGAAAAGCGTGCAATTTGGGAAGTGCACTAGACGTTCTTCCCCAGCCCCAAACTACCAACAAGTGGGCCGGCCAGATGTTGAACCATCAGGGCATCTAAACAACCAGATGTTTGAATATCAGAGTTTAAACATCTGGAGCCCCAACACTGTTCGCTGTGCAGACTTCCAGCCCAAAAGTGAGTGTTGAGGGGAGGGAGTAGAGAGGGAGGGGGAGTGAGTGTTGAGGGGAGGGGAGTAGAGAGGGAGGGGTGAGTGAGTGTTGAGGGGAGGGGGGGAGTAGAGAGGGAGGGGGGAGTAAGTGTTGAGGGGAGGGGAATAGAGAGGGAGGGGGAGTGAGTGTTGAGGGGAGGGGAATAGAGAGGGAGGGGGAGTGAGAGTTGAGGGGAGGGGAATAGAGAGGGAGGGGGAGTGAGTGTTGAGGGGATGGGGGTGAGTAGAGAAGAGGGGGATAGAGAGGGATGGGGGAGTGAGTGTTTAGGGGAGGGGAGTAGAGAGGGAGGGGGAGTGAGTGTTGAGGGGAGGGGGGTGAGTAGAGAGGGAGGGGGATAGAGAGGGATGGGGGAGTGAGTGTTGAGGGGAGGGGAATAGAGAGGGAGGGGAGTGAGTGTTGAGGGGAGGGGAATAGAGAGGGAGGGGAGTGAGTGTTGAGGGGAGGGGGTAGAGAGGGAGGGGGGAGTGAGTGTTGAGGGGAGGGGGGAGTAGAGAGGGAGGAGGGAGTGAGTGTTGAGGGGAGGGGGGGAATAGAGAGGGAGGGGGAGTGAGTGTTGAGGGGAGGGGGGTGAGTAGAGAGGGAGGGGGATAGAGAGGGATGGGGGAGTGAGTGTTTAGGGGAGGGGAGTAGAGAGGGAGGGGGAGTGAGTGTTGAGGGGAGGGGGTAGAGAGGGAGGGGGGAGTGAGTGTTGAGGGGAGGGGAGTGAGTGTTGAGGGGGGGTGAGTAGAGAGGGAGGGGGAGTGAGTGTTGAGGGGAGGGGGTAAGAGAGGGAGGGGGGAGTGAGTGTTGAGGGGAGGGGGGAGTAGAGAGGGAGGGGGAGTAGAAAGGGAGGGGGGAGTGAGTGTTGAGGGGAGGGGAGTGAGTGTTGAGGGGATGGGGGGGAGTAGAGAGGGAGGGGGGAGTGAGTGTTGAGGGGAGGGGGGAGTAGAGAGGGAGGGGGAAGTGAGTGCTGAGGGGATGGGAAAAAGTAACTGAAATCCCTCCCATCTCTCAAACTCACTCAGGCTCCATCTGAACACTTGAGTCGAGTTGGCGTTTAGTGGATGTCTCGTGTACCAAGGTACTTTTGTTGCGTGCTAACCAGTCAGTGGAAAGACAGTACGTTACCATCGAGCCACCCAGAGTGTAGAAATACACGATGAAGGGAATAAATGTGAATAACGTTTAGTTCAAGATAAAGTTTAGTTAGAAGAACTTTTTTCACGCAGAGAGTGGTGAATCTCTGGAATTCGCTGCCACAGAGGGTAGTCGAGGCCATTTCATTGGCTATATTTAAGAGGGAGTTAGATGTGGCCCTTGTGGCTAAGGGGATCAGGGGGTATGGAGATATGAAGGCAGGTACAGGATACTGAGTTAGATGATCAGCCATGATCATATGAATGCGGTGCAGGCTCGAAGGGCCGAATGGCCTACTCCTGCACCTAATTTCTATGTTTCTATGTTTCTAGTTTAGTTTATTGTCACGTGTACTGAAGAGCAAGCGAAAACCTTTTGTAGTCCAGGACTGCGCTGTAGTTGTTGATAGGATGGTTCAGTTGCCTGATAACTGCTGGGAAGAAACTGTCATTGAATCTGGCGGTGTGCGTCACCACTGGGTAGAGAAACCGTACTGATTCAGATTCAGATTCAGATTCAATTTTAATTGTCATTGTCAGTGTACAGTACAGAGACAACGAAATGCATTCAACGAAATGATTGCTTTGCCCTCCCCTCCCACCTTGTGATGGAGCAGTGCCCCCAGTGTACATGCCTTCCCTTGCCCTGTCTGAGGTCCTCCACAGAGGGACTATTGGGGAACTGTAGCCTGAAGCAGGTGGGGAGAGATTGTACTGCCAGCTAAACCCAGGGCTGGGAGCGGCAGCTGCCTCCACCCAGCTGACCACAACCATCCTAGATGACAAGTGCTAGTTGTTCTCAGAGGGGGACGAGAAGAATCTAAACCCTCGAGGCCTTTAGAGTAAAGAACTACCAGGAACTAGATGGGGACCCGGTCCGAACCGTCACACATCCCTTTTCTCCAGAGATGCTGCCTGACCTGCTGAGTTACTCCAGCATTTTGTGTCCATCACATAACAGCAGCAGTGTTGGGTCTGGGTCTGTGGGAGGGTGGACTTTGCAGAGTCGCAGGAGTCTGGGACAAGCAGCTTGAGCCTTTCATCTCTGGTGCCCCACTGGGAGATGAGAGCAGGGGCAGGATGTGTAGTGCAAGGGGACCAAGCAAGATGCTGAGAGGACAGCCCGCTGAAGTGTCTGCAGACAACATCCATCTGTGTGGCCACATTCCAGTCTGTTAGAAACAGTTCTCACGGAGGTCACCGAGAGGACAGTTCAAAATATAGTCAGCCCTCTCCATCTCTCTCTCTCTCTCCCCCTCTCTCTCTCCCCCATCTCTCTCTCTCCCTCCCCCTCTCTATCCCCCCCTCTATCTCTCTCTCTCTCACTCCCCCTCTCTATCCCCCCCCTCTCTCTCTCTCCACTCTCTCTCTCTCCCTCCCTCCCTCTCTATCCCCCCCTCTATCTCTCTCTCTCTCTCGCTCCCCCTCTCTATCCCCCCCTCTCTCTCTCTCTCCATCTCTCTCTCTCTCCCTCCCTCTCTATCCCCCCCTCTATCTCTCTCTCTCTCTCGCTCCCCCTCTCTATCCCCCTCTCTCTCCATCTCTCTCTCTCTCTCTCTCCTGCTCTCTTCCTATCCCTCTTCCCCTTTCCCCTCTCGCTTTCCCTTTATCTCTTTCTCAACTCCCTCCCTCTCTCTTTCCCTCCCCTCTCCCTCACTCTCTGTCTCTATATATATGTATATATATATATATTATACTAGACCAAATGCAGACCCATTGGGTCTGTTCCCCCAACGTGCGGTTGTGGTGGGAAGGGGGGGGAGGCGGCATGCAGTGTCACACACACTAACTATCCCCCCACCCCCCACACTAACTGCTAATTACCCCCCTTGATATTATATTAATATTATTAATTTGCTCCTTTTACCCCATAACCACCCTATCTACTGACGCATAGCCCCCAACCTGCAGTCACATCCAAAGAGGGGAGGGGGGGGGGGGGGGAGGGGTTGGGGGTAGAGAGTGAGGGCAGAGAGAGAAGGGGCAGAGACAGAGAGAGAGAGACAGACACAGAGAGAGGGGCAAGAGGGAGGTGGTGGTGGAGAGGAGGAGAAGAGGGAGGGTGGGTGAGGGGGGAAAGGTGGGGGAGGAGGGGAGGAGAGAGTGAGGGGAGAGAGGGGTGCTGAGAGGGTGAGGTGGGGAGCAGGGAGGGTGAAAGTAGGGGTGTGTGGAGGGGAGGAGGTTTAGGGGAGGAATGGTGGGGGATGGGGGTAGAAAGAGAGGGGGAGAGGAGAGGAGAAGGGGGGAGGAGAGGGGGGGGAGAGGAGGGGGGGAGAGGAGGGGGGGAGAGGAGGGGGAGAGGAGGGGGAGGAGAGGAGGGGGAGAGGAGAGGGGGGAGAGGAGAGGGGGGGAGGAGAGGAGAAGGGGGTGGAGAGGGGGGGGGGGGGGAATGCAAACATTGTAGAACCAAAAGAGACACTTTTTGCAAACATTTTAGAACCAATAAAATGGTTCTAACTTTTAACTTCTAACACTTTTTGCAAACATTTTAGAACCAATAGACACATTCTGCAAGCGTTTTAGAACCACTAAGGCCAATTACATTTGAGTAGACATGTGTTCAGTGTTATTCACAGCTCAGAGAAACGTGACCCTCTGCCTTCCCTCCAGCTTGCAGACACTGATTGAGGCACACCACTTCCTGGTTTTATAGTCCCTCCCCCTGCCGCCAGCAGGGGCAGCAGAGAGAATGGGGAATTTTGTAAAATCATTAATATCTCTGTCATATTTCATCGACGGGAAAAATCCTCGGCACACATACGGCGGAGGGGGGCTCTGAGCGAGGTGGCCAAAAATGACGGCCGTAGGTGGCGGCGTTCGCTCGGAAATCGCAGCACAGATCGCCAAAGCCGGTCAAGAACAGACTTTTAGTAATATAGATATATCGTGTCTCTCTACCCTGCCTTTCTTCTATCGCTCTCTCTCTCTCTCTCTCTCTCTTTCCCTCACTCTGTCCCCCTCTCTCTTCCCTCTCACTCCCACTCCTCTCTCTCTCTCTTTCATCCACTTTCCCTGTATTTCTCCCTCACCCTGCCTTTCTTCTATCTCTCTCTCTCTCTCTCTCTCTCTCTCTCTCTCTCTCTTTCCCTCTCACTCCCACTCCTCTCCCTCTATCTCTCTCTCTTTCATCCACTTTCCCTGTATTTCTCCCTCACCCTGCCTTTCTTCCTATCTCTCTATCTCTCTCTCTCTCTCTTCTCTCTATCTATCTCCCCACTCTCTCTCCCTCTCTCTCTCTCTCTTTCTCCCCCTCTCTCACAAGAAGCCTCATTTGCTGCAAAACACACTGCCTGCAGTCGCTGTCTTCCCTCTCCCCCAACTGAGTGAAACTAACCAGGATGTTTGCAAGCACACACGGGATATTTGACCTTGCGATAAGTTTGGGATCAGAGACCCTGAGATTTCCACTTCCATGACCAAGTCCAAGGTATTCCACCCCTGTCATTCTCCATCCATGAAGTAAGTATCCGCTGCTTTACTACAGGAGCCCGGATCCAGCCTGGAGCAGAGAGCGTTTACTATTCCATCTCTCTTCTCCCCGCTCTCCCTCGCTCCACTCGCTGTAAACCCAAGGTCACCCATTCTGCTGCTGCCTGTGCGTTGGTTCACACCAAACTCACTCACCTCTCACCCTGCACTCACTGCACTGCTTGAGCAAGGTCTCGATGTAACAAACCTATTCACCTCAACCTTGCTTTCACATCTTTCCACGCCCGTCCCCTTCCAAACCCTTTAATCTCCTGCTCCCTCTCAACGATGGTGCAGCAGTAGAGTTGCCGCCTTTAATACAGTGAATGATGCACCGAGTCTTGTAGGCGGCGCGACTCTAGTCAGCAGCGGCCTCTGCAGCCCGTCCGCGTTTTTATTATTTTTTGTCTATGTTTCTGTGTAGTTTTTGTTATTTTTTGTTGGGGTGTGTGTGGGGGGGGTGGGGGTGGGTGGGAGGGAGGGGGTAACTTTTAAATCTCTCCCTGCACGGGAGACCCGACCTTTTCTTTGTCGGGTATCCGTTGTCGTTGGGGCTGCAACGAGGAGCGGCCTCCAACAGGAGAAGACCGGGGACTCTGGTGCCGACGACTCACCTCACCTTCGCGGAGCTGGCCGAGTCCGGAGCGGGTGGAGCGGTGGTGGAGCGCTGCTGCTGCTGCTGCAGCCCGACCTCCGGAGATTCGGAGGCTGCAACTGCGGGTCTGGCGGACGGCGGCACCGGGAGCGCGCGGGTCCCTGGAGGGAGACCGCTTTTTCAGGGCTCTTGCAACGGCGACTTCTCCCGCCCGAGTTGCGGGGTTGAAGAGCTCGTGGAGCGGGGCCTTACAGCATCGCCCCGCGCGGCTTGGAATGGCCGCGGGACTCTGCGAGCGCACGCCGGGTGCTCTAACACCAAGACCCGGTGTGTGACCTTGCATCACCTGGCGTGGCTTTAATGGCCGCGGGACAATCGCCATCGCCAGCCGGGGGCTTTGACTTTGACTCTGACATGGGGGGGGGGGGGGGGGGGGGGGGAGAGTGCAGTGGAGAGGTAAGTTTTTTTGGCCTTCCATCACAGCGATGTGATGGATGTTTATGTAAATTATGTTGTGTCTTGGGTCTATTTGTTTGTAATGTATGGCTGCAGAAACGGCATTTCGTTTGGACCTCAAGGGGTCCAAATGACAATTAAATTGAATCTTGAAATCTTGAATCTTGAATCTTGAGTGGCAAATGTAAACATTGTCCCTAGTGTGTGTAGGATAGTGTTAATATGGGGGGGGGTCGCTGGTCGGCACGAACCCGGTGGGCCGAAGGGCCTGTTTACGTGCAGTATCTCTAAACTATTTATTTATTTTATTTATTTATTTTATTTATTCTGAACAAGTAAAAACATTAAAGACGTTAATAGTAACAAAATCGAAATTTATCAAACAATTGGACATTACAATCAATATTTACAAGCAATGAAAAGAACAAAAAGCAAATTTCCAATGTCCAACTCTGTGTCTGTACAAGCTCGAAAAGGAGTGAGAAGAAGAATAACTTATTAAATCTCACCCCTTTTCCCCAACACTTCTACCATATTTAAAAATCAATTAATTAATAATAATAATACTACCCCAGGCAACTTCCCATAATACCTACAGACATATATATACATACAGCTATTATACACATACAAACTTCATATATGAAGTAACCAAACATAAGTAAACAATTGTAAAGCAATAGATAAACATTAACCCCCACTTGTCAACCATCCCCTCCATCCCGGTTATATATCATTTTATCAAACTAAACTCACAAGTACACCAGAATACAAGAACATGGAACGCAGGATTAGACCACTCTGCCCATCAAGACTGCCTCACTCTAATCACAGCTGCTTTATACAGACATCAACTTCAGCTGTGGAGTTGCTGCCTCTCAGCGCCAGAGACCCGGGTTCGATCCTGACTACAGGTGCTGTCTGTACAGAGTTTGTACGTTCTCCCTGTGACCTGCGTGGCTTTTCTCTGGGTGCTCCGGTTTCCTCCCACACTCCAAGATGTGCCGGTTTGTAGTCTGTAAATTGCCCCCAGTGTGTGAGACACGAAACTGAGATAAAGTGGAACTGGTGTGCGGGTGACCATTGGTTGGCGTGGACGGTGGACCAAGGGGTCTGTTTCCACGCTGTATCTCTGAACTAAACTGCTCGTGTGTGCCAGCCCCCCATAACCCTCAATTCCTCTATCTGTCAAAGATCTATCTATCTATCACCGTATGAAACTTATCTGGATCTGGATGTAGTACGCTGAAAAGCTCAAGGTAGAGCATCCCTCAGCACTGGAAGTTGGACAATTTTATACTGGACAATTTATACATTTTAATAATCCAATTAACCTACAAACCTGTACGTCTTTGGAGTGTGGAAGGGAACCGAAGATCTCGGAGAAAACCCATGCAGATCACGGGGAGAACGTACAAACTCCGTACAGACAGCACCCGTAGTCGGGATCGAACCCGGGTCTCTGGCGCTGCATTTTTCTATAAGGCAGCAACTCTACCACCACGCTGCGTCACCATTGCCTCTTGATTGGCACCCCCGCCACCACTTTGAACATTCATCCCCTCCACCATGACAGCACAGTGGCTGCAATCTGTGCCATTCATAAGATGCATTACAGATTCTGGTCCAATTTACTCCTACTGCCCATCCCCAATCCGTGGCACCCCTGGAGAGGAAGGTGGGTGAATGGAAATAGCTCGACCTGCAAGTGGTCCTGTTGATCACACACCATCTTGGACATATGTGGCCAGCCCTTTGTTTTCACTGGCTCTGATTCCTAGAACTCCCGTCCTAACAGCCTTGTGGGAGCATCTTCTGGGACGTATCTTTAGGAAGGAGATGAGGATGAATTTCTTTAGTCAGAGGGTGGTGATCTGTGGAATTCATTGAATGGTGGAGTAGAGTCGATGGGCTGGTTGGGGAAATTCTGTTCCTGTGTCTTATGAACTTTCACTAGAAGCACTGTGGTTGTGCAAGCTCATCCCTGCCTTCGTGGGAGGGGCAATTGAGTAATAACTCCCTTTTCCCGCACGAATTGCGGGAAAAGGGAGTTATGATATTTAGCAATTCGTAAGATTCAGGTGACTTGTGCAAAGGGACAAGGAACTATCGGCAGTTGCCAGGTGAACAATTTTGGGGGTTTGGAGAGAAAAGCTGGCCTAGCTAAATTGATGTGGAAGATTTTCTGGCAACCAGTGGCCTTTTAACTTACATGGATACCACCAAGAGGGCCAAGAGCAGCAGGCACAAGGGAACACCACCCCCTACACTCGCCCATCATTCTTGATTTGGAAATACATTGCCAGTCCGCTAATTCCATCCACACTTCACACTGCCTCGTCAAGGCCAGCAGCATCATCAAGGACCAGTCCTACCCTGGTCATAGGGTTGCCAACTTCCTCACTCCCAAATAAGGTCAAAATACGGGACAAATTCCCGACGGCAATTCGTTGACCGACTCGGCCGTGGCTGGGTGAATGATGAGTTGTCCCGGGTGCTGGACTGCACACAAAGCCCAGCCGGCGGGCCAGCTGAGGAGTTTGGCCCAGGCCGCGCGACATCGATCGCAAAGTCCGGCGCCTCGTCCAACTCATGAACCGATGATCGGCCATGGGAAGGAGGGGTGGTGGTGTCGGCGGTAAGCGAAGGTCTGAAGGTCGGACAGCTGGCCGGGCTGCCGACCGACGGGCCGCTGCTGCTGCTGCTGCTGCTGCTGCTGTTGCTGCTGTTGCTGCTGCTGCTGCTGTTGCTGCTGCTGCTGCACTCCATGGGCTGCACCAGGGCTGGATTAACCATTAAGCAAAATAAGCACGTGCTTAGGGCATCAAGGGAAGGGGGGTACAACAGAAATGGTAAATAGATTACGGCACAAAAGAAATCACTTTAAACTTGCTAAAATAATATTCAAAGTGGTTTATATGATCAGAAATATACAAAACTAAACATTATTTTCCATCTTAGTTTTGTTTCATTTTGAAAAATAAACATTTATTTTATGGTTTATTATTGTTTATATTTTGAATTACACATATATATGGGGGCACTAGAATCTTTTAAGTGCTTAGGGCCTCTATGGGTCTTAATCCGGCCCTGGGCTGCACCCAACAGTCCCCTCGTCCCCAGTAGCAGCAGACAAATACGTAACAAGGGCGGTCCCGTATGGGACAAACCAAATTAGCCCAATATACGGGATGTCCCGGCTAATACGGGACAATTGGCAACACCACCTGCACACTCCCTCTTCTCCCCTCTCCCATCAGGCAAGAGGTACAGAAGTTTGAAAACGCTTATCTCCAGATTCAGAGACTGTTTCTTCCCAGCTGTTATCAGGCAACTGAACCATCTTATTACCAACTAGAGAGTGGTCCTGAACTAACATCAACCTCATTAGATGATCTTTAATCGGACTTTACTGCACTTTATCTTGCACTAAACGTTATTGCCTTTATCCTATATCTGTGCACTGTGGAAGGCTTGATTGAAATCATGTATAGTATAGTTTAGAGATACAGCGCAGAAACAGCCCCTTCGGCCCACCGAGTCCGCACCGACCAGCGATCCCCGCACACCAACACTACCCTACACATATTAGGGTCGATTTTCTACATTTATACCAATCCAATCAACCTACAAAACCTGTACGTCTTTGGAGTGTGGGAGGAAACCGAAGATCTTGGAGAAATCTCCACGCAGGTCACGACGAGAATGTACAAACTCCGTATAGACAGCACCTGTAGTCAGGATCGAACCTGGGTCTCTGGCACTGTAAGGCAGTAGCTAAACCACTACGCCACCTTTTCGCTGACTGCATAGCATGTAACAAAAAAGCTTTTCACTGTACCTCGATACACGTGACAACCATGAATTAAAATAATGAAGTCCTCAAACTCTCCCCCTGATAACACAAAGTGAAGAGCTTCATTGGTGGTGGAGAGAGTTAAGGGCCTAATTCACGGCCTCTGCCGAGTTTGGCCTTGACTCACACTCGCAGCTTGGTCGTAGGAAGTCGTAGGTAGCTCGTGATGCTACTTGTAGGTACTCCTGGCATCAAGTAGGTCGGGCAATTTTTCTAGCCTGATGGAAAATGTCCACGAGTAAAAAGGTTGTGAATTAGGTCGTGAAAGTGGGACAGGCCCTTTAGCAGCTTCAAATTCCGCAGCGTCAACACTCCTGGGCCCAGCACAGAGATATAATCGTAAACAAGGCTTGGGAATAATCCTCCAAACATTTTTGTCTCACTTTCATTAGATAACGGGGTGGCACGTGAAGACCAAAGAATTGCAAGTGTTACACATCTTGTTCAGGGAACGACGGACCCAGCAGCTACAAACCGGTGGATTCAACCACGGCGCGCGCAGTGTTGCCGACACAGACTATGACAAGGTAACTATCCTGACTGGTCATTTTTAAGGGATTACAGAGGAATGTGCAACATGTGGGATATGTTTATAGAAACATAGACAATAGGTGCAGGAGTAGGCCATTCGGCCCTTCATTCAATATGATCATGGCTGATCATCAAAAATCAGTACCCCGTTCCTGCTTTTCCCCCTACATCCATTGATCCCATTAGCCTAAGAGCTAAATCTAACTCTCTCTTGAAAACATAATTTTCATTTTGATATGATAAAGTGCTATTTGATCAGCATGTCGGCAAGATTGGAGCATTTTACTCGAGTGGCTGTAGCAGCCTGGTCGACCCGGGGGCAGGAAAGACTTGATTGAAACATGCTGAGGCTCATGAAAGGGATGTGGAGAGGCTGTTTGGGAGAAACTAGAAAATGTGTGCGACTGATTAAATTTCTAGGTGAATCCAAGAGGAGTGTATTGTCATCTGCACAAGCACAGTGAAGTATGGCTACAATAAACATCGTCCTTGCAGCAGGATAGCAGGCACACGGCCTCAGACCGCACACAGAATGATTGTTTACTTGGACATTACATGTACATTCTGCACAGTGAAAAGGTCATCAACTTGAGGCGGAAATTAGATAAAATACTTTTGTTGAATGATATGTCTCTGGAATTCCCATCCTCAAAAGCTGCATAAACACAGTCTTTGAATATTTCAAAGGGAGAGGAGAATTCTTGATCAGCAAGGAGGCGAAAGGCTAGATGGGGTGGATGGGAACATGGAGTTGAAGTTACAGTCAGACCAACAATAATCGTATTAAAGAGTGTAATTGGCTCCGTGGGTGGATGTGCCTAATCCTGCTCTGGATTCATGTGTAGGAAGGAACTGCAGGTGCTGGTTTACACCGAAGATAGACACAAAGTGCTGGAGTAACTCAGCGGGACAAGCAGCATCTCTGGAGAGAAGCAACGGGTGACATTTCGGGTCGAGCTACTTCCTCAGACTGAGAGACCGGGGAGAGGGAGACACAGAGATAAGGAAGTGTAAGGCGTGAAAACAATATATCAAAGGGGATGGTGTTCAAGGAAAATGTGGAGCAGATCATTGTTAGCTCGGAGAAGGTGGCAATGAAGCAAACAGAGGTCAAATTAAATTGGGGGACAGTCAGGACTGGGCAGGGAACTGGGAAGGGGGAGGGGATGGATAGGCAGGGAAAACAAGGGTTACTTGAAGTTAGACAAGTCAACATTCATACCGCTGGAGTGTAAGCTGCGAAATGTGAGGATTCATGTGTTAGTATGAGGACTGAGAAAAGCAAGACATGTCAAGTTCAGTTTATTGTCAAGTACACAAATCCAGTGACGTAAAGCTACAATGAAAACTCTTGGTTAAAGTTAGAGGGTCAGTGAGAGTTTAGAGAACCACGTGGGAACAGGCACCGAGGTCCAACATGTCTGCGCTGCCCAATGATCACTATTTCTATCCTACACACTAGGGACAATTTACAGAAACCAATTAACCTACAAGCCAGCACGTTTTTGGAGTGTGGGAAGAGTAGATAGGGCTCTTAAAAATAGCTGAGTCGGGGAATATGGGGAGAAGGCAGGAACGGGGTACTGATTGGGGATGATCAGCCATGATCACATTGAATGGCGGTGCTGGCTCGAAGGGCCGAATGGCCTACTCCTGCACCTATTGTCTACTGTCTATAAACCGGAGCACCTGGAGAAAACCTACGTGGTCCCAGGCAGAACATACAAACTCCATACAGGCAGCACCCGCAGTCAGGATCGAACCAGGTCTCTGGCGCTGTGAGGCAGCAACTCTACCACTGTGCGGGAGGGAGCGTAACGGGGTGAAGGGGACAATGTGGGGGGGGGGGGGGGCAGTGAGAGAAGAGGTGCTAGTAGACGGAGGCAGGAGGCAGCGGCAGGAAGGGGGATGTGGGAGGCATCGGGGTGGAGTTGAAAACAGGCAATGGGGGGGGTGGCAGTGGGGGGAAGGGTGGACAGAGGGGACACTTCCAGGGGAGCAGTGAGAGGGAGAGGGCAGTGGATATCAGTCGGTGGGAGGGGGTAGAGGGAAGGAGAGTGTTGGGGGGGGGGGCACTGGGAGGGGGGTAGTCTAAGGCTTAGAGGGATGCAGGGCAGTAGAACAGGCAGTGAGGGGAGTGGAAGGGGGATGCAGGAAGACAGGCACAGGGGAGAGGGAGAAGGGGAGAGATATTGGGAGGGCATAGCAACAAGAGGAGTGGTGGAAAGGTTCTGGTCCGGGTTCAGTTTAGTTTATTGTCACGTGTACTGAGGTACAGTGAAAAGCTTCTGTTGCGTGATAACCAGTCAGTGGACAGATAATACATGATTACAATCCAGCCATCTACAGTGGATAGATACTTGATAAGGGAGGTAGAAGGAGCCAGAAGGTGGGAAGTAAGGAGGGGAAAAGGGAGAATTGGGGTGAGTGGAAGGGAGGCAGTGACAGAGAGTGGAGGGGAGAGTCCAGAGAGGAGCAGAGTGAGGCAGAGGAAGGGATGCCATGGAAATAGAGTCGGGGGTAGGAGGCAGTGCCATATTGTGTCCCGAAGTTCTCGATGAGATCATGTCACAGTCTCCTGATGTCCAAACCTGCCCAACCTGATCCTAATCTGAGGAAATACATTCTTGCCATTGAGGGAGTACAGAGAAGGTTCACCAGACTGATTCCTGGGATGTCAGGACTTTCAAATGAAGAAAGACTGGATAGACTCGGCTTGTAGACGCTAGAATTTAGAAGATTGAGGGGGGATCTTATAGAAACGTACAAAATTCTTAAGGGGTTGGACAGGCTAGATGCAGGAAGATTGTTCCCGATGTTGGGGAAGTCCAGAACAAGGGGTCACAGTTTAAGGATAAGGGGGAAGTCTTTTAGGACCGAGATGAGATAATCATTTTTTACGCAGAGTGGTGAATCTGTGGAATTCTCTGCCACAGAAGGTAGTTGAGGCCAGTTCATTGGCTATATTTAAGAGGGATTTAGATGTGGCCCTTGTGGCTAAAGGGATCAGGGGGTATGGAGAGAAGACAGGTACAGGATACTGAGTTGGATGATCAGCCATGATCATATTGAATGGCGGTGCAGGCTCGAAGGGCCGAATGGCCTACTCCTGCACCTATTTTCTATGTTTCTATGTTTCTAACCTTTCCCCCGATCTCTGGCCCTTGAGTCCTGGCAACATCCTCATAAACCTGGCAACTTCACTCAAAGCAGTCTGGTGAACCTTCACTGCACAGTATCTGTGGCAAGTGTCTCAATAAGCAGGACTGTGGCTCATGTTCCAGGTCCGGTCATGCAGTGGCCCTGCAGGAAGTTATTCATTACTCCTGTACTCAAGTCCTCTCATTGTGAAACTTGTCACTTCATGTGTCTCCTGGATCACTTGCCTGTCGGCCTTCAGTGCCTTGTATTCAAGTCGTTCTCGGCACCCAGCCATAGGAAGGATGTCATTCAGTTAGAAAGGTTGCAAAACAGATTCACCAGGATGTTACCAGAACTTGCAGGCTTCAGTTCTAAGGAGAAGCTGCTTAGGTTGGGACTTTTTTCTTTGGAGTTTAGGAGGCTGAGGGGAGGTCTTATAGAGGTGTACAAAACCATGAGAGTAATAGATCGGGTAGAGTCTTTTACCTGTAGTAGGGGAATTCGAGGACCAGAGGACATAGATTCAAGGTGAAGGGGAAATTACTTAATAGGAATCTGAGGGGTAACATTTTTCACACACAGAGTGGTGGGTGTATGGAACAAGTTGCCAGAGGAGGTAGTTGAGGCTGGGACTATCGCATAGTTTAAGAAATGACAGGTACGTGGATAGGACAGGTTTGGAAGGTTATGGACCAAGCGCTGGGCAGGTGGGACTAGGGTAGCTGGGACATTGTTGGCCGGTGTGGGAGAGTTGGGCCGAAGGGCCTGTTTCCACACTGTATCACTCTATGACTATGAATCTATGACCTTATTGAGGTGTACTGGATCATCAGGGGAATGGATAAAGTGAACGCTCACGGTATTTTTCCCAGGATAGAGGATTTGAAAACTGAAGGGTACAGGCTTAAGGTGAGAGGAGAAAATTTAAGAGGGACCTTAGGGGCAACGTTTGTGTGAGATAGCGCTAGTGTACGGGATGATCACCGATCGGTGTGGACAAAGTTTGTATGATCTCCTCGTCACCACGTGGGTTTTCTCCAGGTTTCTCCCACATTCCAAAGAGGAATGTGAGAGGCCACAGATATAGTTGTCCTTTCGGAATGTTCTTCAATTTCCACAGAGTGTCAGTGAACAGGGGGTTCTTGGTCACCTCCCTGAACAGGGCCCTTCCCCCCGATTGCTCAGTTTGGCCGGGTGGCCAGCTCTATGAAGAGCGTTCTTCCATTTAAGAATAACAGAGGCCACTGTGCTCTTCGGGACCTGCAATGCTGCAGAAATTGTTTTATACCCTTCCCCAGATCTGTATCTCGACACAATCCTGTCTCGGAGGTCTACGGACAATTCCTTCATCTTCATGGCTTGGTTTTTGCTCTGACATGCACTGTCAACTGTGGGACCTTATATAGACAGGTGTGTGCCTTTCCAAATCATGTACAATCAATTTAATTTACCACTAGTGATCTCCAATCAAGTTGTAGAAACATCTCGAGGATAATCAATGGAAACAGGATGAACCTTAGCTCAATTTTGAGTGTCATAGCAAAGGGTCTGAATACTTATGTAAATGTGATATTTCAGTTATTTATTTTTAATAAGTTTGCAAAAATTTCTAAACACCTGTTTTCGCTGCTTCATTCTGGGGTATTGTGTGTAGATTGATGATAAAAAAAAAAAGAATTTAATCCATTTTAAAATAAGGCTGTAACGTAACAAAATGTGGAAAAATTGAAGGGGTCTGAATACTTTCTGAATGCACTATATACTGTGGATGAGGAAAAGCATGATATAATCCTCACTATTTTTGAATTTCTCAGTAATCTGGTTTAACAGAAGAAATTGATGATTTTGTCTTATACAGATCTTGCCGATACTTCAAGTCCAAGCCAATTCTGAGAACCAGAATTCACCAACACCAAGCAAAAGCAGCAGGTCCCTCTTAAAGTCGACCGCATCATTTTGCCAAAACGTTTGGCAAATTCCCACTGCTCGGGGCTGAGATAGATTTTGTCCTTGATGATGAGTTTGTCTGTGATCACAAGAAGATTGGCCTCTTCGGTCAGCCTGAAATACTGGGCTGGTTTGGACCTTGCCTGTAAGACTATTGAGACAGAGTTCATCAACGTACACTGGGTCCTCACACAAGCACACTGAAAACCAATGACAATCCCAGGCAAGCGTGAACATTACCACCCTGGTGGAAACCACCAACAACCGTCCTGACCATTCATTCAGGAACGCCGCCACGTTTGTGGATGCCCCTTGCAGGGAGTCCACACAAGGCAAGACCCACAGCCAGTTGACAGTCTGGGATCAACACTACAGCATTCAACTCGAGGAGGGGCAATTTTCAGTGAGCAACTGCCTAAAAAACGTCAAAGAGCGGTGATATATTTAACCTCAAGCAGGAAGATCTGTGCTTGCAGCTGCTACACGCGCCACTGAGGGGGTGGGGGGGGGGGGAGATTTGTGTTCTGCCCCTTTGCAGACATCACACACCGGCCTCTTCTGTGCACAGGAGGCAGCATTCTCTTGTGGGAGAGGTTGGTTCAGCTTCCAGCAACGTTTAGAGGCAGGAGTTAGATTCTGCCCCTGGTTGTTAGAGAAGAGAGGGCGGGGGTGGTGGTGGGGGGGGGGGGGGGGGGGTCAGCAATACATTACTGAGAAAGAACTGGCTGGAAATTATCAAAACAAATTGGGAAAAGATTTTCAAAGCTTACAAAACAAAAGTAGATTTTATAGTTACATAGTACTGAAAAAAAATCAAAACTGCCCTGCTCTGCCCTGCAAAACATACAAAAATGAATGGCGGCACAGTGGCGCAGCGGTAGAGTTGCCGCCTTACAGCGCCAGAGACCCGAGTTCCATCCTGACTATGGGTGCTGTCTATGAGGAGTTTGTATGTTCTCTCCGTGACCGCGTGGGTTTTCTCCTGGTGCCCTGAGTTCTTCCCACACCCTAACGACGTACAGATTTGTAGGCTAAAGATTGTATATTACCCCTAGTGTGTGTAGGATAGTGTGGTGTACGGGGATTGCTGGTCTGCGCAGACTCAGTGGGTCGAAGGGCCTGTTTCCACACTGTATCTCTAAACTACACTAAACTAAGTGGTTGTATCGGATGATAGTAGATCCTCCTTTGGGAAGGGCAGGCTTGGAGTCACCGCATTCCTGCTCCATCTTGCATTATCATCTGGGGGGGAGAAGGTACAAACTCCGTACAGACAGCACCCATAGTCAGGATCGAACCCGGGTCTCTGGTGCTGTGAGGCAGCAGCTCTACCACTGCGCCACCGTGCTGCCATTTTCAGGCTGTGCAGTCTGTGCACCCCTTCGGAGGCACCCCCCCCTTTGCACCCTGTCAGACAACAGTCCTCAGGTTAGCTGCACATGATGTAAGCTGCCCCGAAACAAACTGAAATAAAACATGTTTCATCCCCCAGGATATGAGCCTGCGATGGAGGCAGCTGTACAAGCCTTCACGGAGGTTGAGACAGAACAGGATTTCAGTCCGTTCTTGTTTCCCAAACACTGATTCAGATCTTCTTGGCAACCACCTGCCGGGGAGATCATGTTTACAAAAAAATATTATCCTTGCTCTTAGCTGGCTTTGCTCAAGTCTGCCTCATCCTCCACTGTTTCAGGATGAGATGCAAGCCTATGTGGATATTCTATTCAAGGGAGAGGCAACGTTTAAGGGACACCTATAGTCATAGTAATCATATAGCATGAAAACAGGCCCTTCAGTCCAACTTCCCCACACCATCCATAGAAAAATAGAAAATAGGTGCAGGAGGAGGCCATTCGGCCCATCGAGCCAGCACGTGCTTGATTCATTGAGATCATGGCTGATCGTCCCCTATCAATAATCCATGCCTGCCTTCTCCCCATATCCCTTGGCTCCACTAGCCCCTAGAGCTCTATCTAACTCTCTCTTAAATCCATCCAGTGATTTGGCCTCCACTGTCTTCTGTGGCAGGAAATTCCACAAATTCACAACTCTGGATGAAAACGTTTTTTCTCACCTCAGTCTTAAATGACCTCCCCTTTATTCTAAGACTGTGGCCCCTGGTTCTAGATTCGCCCAACATTGGGAACATTTTTCCTGCATCTAGCTTGTACAGTCCTTTTATAATTGTATATGTTTCTATAAGATCCTCCCTCATCCTTCACTGCAGTGAATACAAGCCTAGTCTTTTCAATCTTTCCTCATATGACAGTCCCGCCATCCCAGGGATCAATCTCGTGAACCTACGCTGCACTGCCTCAATCACAAGGATGTCCTTCCTCAAATTAGGAGACCAAAACTGTACACAATACTCCAGATGTGGTCTCACCAGAGCCCTATACAACTGCAGAAGAACCTCTTTACTCCTATACTGAAGTCCTCATGTTATGAAGGCCAACATTCCATTAGCTTCCTTCGCTGCCTGCTGTACCTGCACGCCAACTTTCAGTTACCAGTGTACAAGGACACCCAGGTCTCGCTGCACCTCCCCCTTACCTAGCCTAACCCCATTGAGATAATAATCTGCCCCCTTGTTTTTGCCGCCAAAGTGGATAACCTCACATTTATCTATATTATACTGCATCTGCCACGCTTCTGCCCACTCACTCAACCTGTCCAGGCCATCCTGCAACCTCCTAACATCCTCTTCACAGTTCACCCTGCCACCCAGCTTTGTGTCATCCGCAAACTTGCTAGTGTTGCTCCTAATTCCCTCTTCCTAATCATTAATATGTATGGTAAACAGTTGCGGCCCCAACACCGAGCCTTGCGGCACTCCACTCACCACTGCCAGCCGTTCTGAAAAGGACCCGTTCACTCCTATTCTTTGCTTCTGGTCTGCCAACCAATTTTCTATCCATGTCAACACCCTGCCCCCAATACCATGTGCTCTAATTTTAGTCACCTGTCTCCCGTGCGGGGCCTTATCAAAGGCTTTCTGAAAGTCTAGATGCACTACATCCACTGGCTATCCTTCATCCATTTTACTTGTCACATCCTCAAAAAATTCCAGATTAGTCAAGCATGATTTTCCTTTCATAAATCCTTTTACTGCTATCCAAATGCCCCAGTATTACCTGTTTAATAATTGACTCCAGCGTCTTTCCCACCACCGAAGTCAGGCTAACTGGTCTGTAAATCCCCGTTTTCTCTCTCGCTCATTTCTTGAAAAGTAGGATAACATTAGCTATCCTCCAATCCACAGGAACTGATCCGTAATCTATTGAACATTGGAAAATGATCCCAAATGTGTCTACTATTTCTAGAGCCACCTCCCTGAGGACCCTGGGATGCAGACCATCAGGCCCAGGGGATTTATCATCCTTCAGTCCCATTAGCCTACCCAATACTATTTCTCGCCTAATGGAAATTTCTTTCAGTTCCACTACTCCCTTAGATCCTCTGTCCTCCAGTACATCTGGGAGATTGTTTGTGTCTTCCTTAGTGAGGACAGATCCAAAGTACCTATTCAACTCTTCTGCCATTTCCTTGTTCCCCATAACATGTTCCTTTTTCCCTTAACATATCTAAAGAAGGTTTTACTGTCCTTCTTTATATTCCTGGCCAGCTTACCCTCGTACTTCATCTTTTCAGCCCATATTGCCTGTTTTGTTTCCTTCTGTTGTCCTATGAAAGTTTCCCAATCCTCTGGCTTCCGGTTACTCTTTGCTGTGTTATACACATTTCTTTTAGTTTTATTCTATCCCTAACTTCTCTTGTTAGCCACGGTTGCCTCCTACTCCCCTTAGACTCTTTCTTCCTTTTTGGAATGAAATGATCCTGCGTCTTCCGGATTATGCCTAGAAATTCCTGCCATTGCTGTTCCGCCGTCATTCCTGCTAGTATCCCTTTCCAGTCGACCTTGGCCAGCTCCTCTCTCATGCCTTCATAATCCCCTTTGTTCAACTGCATCACTCACACTTCCGATTTAACCTTCTCCTTCTCAAATTGCAGATTAGAACTATTCATATTATGATCACTACCTCCTAGCGGTTCCTTTACCTTGAGTTCTCTTATCATATCTGGTTCATTGGACAACACTAAATCCAGAATTGCCTTTTCTCTGGTCGGCTCCATTACAAGCTGCTCTAAGAATCCATCTCGGAGGCATTCTACAAACTCTCTTTCTTGGGGTCCTGAACCAACCTGATTTTCCCAGTCTACCTGCATATTGAAATCCCCCATGACCACAGTGGCATTACCTTTGTTACATGCCAGATGTAACTCCTGCTGCAACTTACACCCTACATCCGGGCTACTATTTGGGGGTCTGTAAATAACACCAATTAGTGTCTTCTTGCCTTTACAATTCCTCAACTCAATCCACAGTGACTCTACCTCGTCAGTCCCTATGTCTTCCCTCGCAAGGGACTGAATTCCATCCCTCACCAGCAGAGCTACCCACCCTCCCCTGCCCACCTGCCTGTCCTTTCTATAGGATGTATAACCCTGAATATTTAGTTCCCAGGCCCGATCCTCCTGCAGCCACGTCTCAGTAATCCCCACAATGTCATATCTACCAACCTCTAACTGAGCCTCACTCAAACTCATCTACTTTACTTCCTATACTTTGCGCATTCATATACAATACTTTTAATTCCTAACGCATCTCGCGTTTCACATCGATCCCTATTACACTTGGCCATACTCTGCTATCCCTTTGTGAGCTTCCTTTCCCATTAATTCTGGGGTCATCAACCATCCCTTTACATAGAAACATAGAAAATAGGTGCAGGAGCAAGCCATTCGGTCCTTCGAGCCTGCACCGCCATTCAATATGATCATGGCTGATCATCCAACTCAGTATCCTGTACCTGCCTTCTCTCCATACCCCCTGATCCCTTTAGCCACAAGGACCACATCTAACTCCCTCTTAAATATAGCCAATGGACTGGCCTCGACTACCTTCTGCGGCAGAGAATTCCAGAGATTCACCACTCTCTGTGTGAAAAAAGTTTTCCTCATCTCGGTCCTAAAAGATTTCCCCCTTATCCTTAAACTGTGACCCTTTGTTACTCCATCCTCGACTATCCCATTTGACACCCCTCCCCCAACATGCCCATCTACATTAGTCCCACCTGCTTGCGTTTGGCCCACACCTGCCCCATCCATGTACCCGTCCAAATGTTTCTCAAACCTTGCAATAGTACCTGCCACAACGACCTCCTCCGGCAGCTCGTTCCATACACCCACCAGGGTGCTCAGTGCGAAAAGGTTACCCCTCAGGTTCCTATTAAATCTTTCCTCCCTCACCTTAAACCTATGTCCCCTGGTTCTTGAAGATAAGCACAAAATGTTGGAGTAACTTAGCGGGTCAGGCAGCAAGTCTGGAGAAAAGGAATGGGTGACGTTTCAGGTCGAGATCCTTCTTCTGACTCCAGACTGTTTATACTGATTGTCTGTCCTCACTGGCACCTGGGGCTCTGAGCAAAGATACGGGGAGTGCAGGAGACTTCCTCTTTGCATTGGAAATATCTGACTATGTTTTGTTTGCTGGCACCAAAATCTATAAGCTTTAATCTCCGGAAGTCAATCTGTAGTCAAACGTCTATTTCAGCCCAGGTGTCAACGGTTATGTTGTGTACTGAGCAGTAATAGTGTGAGTACTCTTGTATCGGGAGTTCAGTAGGGAAGTATGGATGTGCAGTATATTGTGTTTGTTTTATTATGCCCGACTGCCTGCCTGCAGTGCTGGCTTATCAGCAGCTAACCAGAAGAGGAAATGCGGAGAAATAAAGGTGGCTGCACCCAGATGAGTGAACGCATATCTCCGTCTCCTTCTATTGCTAAAACAAAGGTTACTCCTCACTTAAGGGGCCTGTCCCACTTGAGCGACCTAATCCGCGAGTTCTGGCGAGTTTGCCCTCGACTCATACTCGCAGCATGGTCGACACAAGGTGGTAGGAGGTCTTCGTAACTCTCCTTCATGCTCGAGAGTGGTCTCCACGTACTCGAGGCCTCAGCTAGGTCGCAGCGATTTTTTCAATAGGTTAAAAAATGCCCGCGAGTAAAAAAATGTGGCCATAGAGAAAAGGTTTAGTCGTAGTCGGTCGGCATGTTAGTCGTAGGTAGTCGAAGGTAATCGTAGATAGTCTTCATCATAGTCGAAGGGAGGTCGAAGGAGGTCTTCTTCACTCTCCACTATTCGGTGTCCAATTTTCCCAAAGTTAGTCGTAGCTAGTCGTAGCTAGTCGAAGCTAGTCTTCAACATAGTCGAAGGAGGTTGAAGGAGGTCTTCTACATAGTTGAAGGAGGTCTTCTACATAGTTGAAGGAGGTTGAAGGAGGTCTTCAACATAGTCGAAGGAGGTTGAAGGAAGTCTTCTACATAGTTGAAGGAGGTCATCAACGTGTCATTTTTTCAAACTCTTCTAAACTCGCCAATTAGGTCGCCCAAGTGGGACAGCCCCATTACTGTGCTAGGAAGCCGTCTGGCCCAATGCAAACTCCCAGTGGATCTTTCCATCAGTCCCAACAGGCTTGCAGTCTCTCACATGATGCCCAGCAGCAGTATCCTGCGTTTTACACTTGCCAATGAATCTATCAACCCAACGTCATTGGGACAGGGACAGGGACAGAAACAGAAGTGCCCAGGGGAAACCCACGCAGTGACGGGGAGAACATGCAAACTCCACGCAGACAGCAGCTGAGGTCAGGATCGAACCCAGGACATTATAGCTTCAAGGCAATGGCTCTACCACGTGTGCCATCCTCGGGTATCGGTTGTTAACTGGTTATGAACTACATTTAAATATTTGGGGTGGCACTGTGGTGCAGCAGTAGAGTTGCTGCCTCACGGTGCCAGGGATCCGGGTTCGATCCTGACCGCGGGTGCTGTCTGTACGCAGTTTGTACATTCTCCCTGTAGGTTTTCTCCCACAATCTCAAAGACGTGCAGGTTTGTAGGTTAATTGGATTCTGCAAATTGTCCCTTGTGTGTAGGATAGAACTAGTGTACAGGTGATCGCTGGTTGGGACGGACTCGTTGGGCCAAAGGGCCTGTTTCCAAGACGTGTCCCTGAAACTAAAAACCTGTCCCCTGAGGCAGAAGCGGGGAATTGAGAAAAGAGAAGGGTCAGAGATGGACTCTGTGGAGGTGAGATTGAAGCAGGCCAGGAGATGAGAAAACTGCTTAGCATGCCTGGTGGTGAACAATGAATGATTGCCTGAAGAGCAAGTTCGAGCAGGGCGGTACGATGGCGTAGCAGTAGAGTTACAGCCTTACAGCACTTACAGCGCCAGGGTCCTGGTTCGATCCTGACTATGGGCGCTGTCTGTACAGAGTTTGTACCTTCTCCCCGTGACCGCGTGGGTTTTCTCTGAGATCTTCGGTTTCCTCCCACACTCCAAAGACGTACAGGTTTGTGGATTAATTGGCTTGGTATGAATGTATAATATATTCCCTAGCGTGTGTTAATGTGCGGGGATCACTGATTGGCATGGACACGGTGGGCCGAAGGGCCTGTTTCCGTGCTGTATCTCTAAACTAAACTTTGACAGGACCTCTCACTGGAAAGTTATGAGAGGGAAGAGCCACTAGTTCAAAGAACTGCCACAGTCAATGGCCAAATAGCCACCTGTTCGACCTTGTCAAGCTAGAAAGGGTGCAGAGAAAATTTACGAGCATTTTGCCAGGACTCTAGGTCCTGAGCTATAGGGAGAGGTTGAGCCGGCTCGGACTTTATTGCTTGGAGCACACGAGGCTATGGAGTTATCTTACAGAGGTGTACTTTTTTTACACAGGGCGGTGGATGTATGGAACGAGTTTCCCAAGGAGGTAGTTGAGGCAGATACTATCAGAATGTTTTAAAAAAGTGTCTCCTTAATTATGGCTTAATAACGGCAAAAAAACGTATGCTTAAATTCTGGAAAAATGCACCCACACCAACGTTCAAAATGTGGATTTCAAACATGTCTGAAATGTTACATCTCGAAGATATGAGATTCATCCTATCAGGCAAATCAAACCAATTCTTAAAGATTTGGTCTCCCTTTATCGTCTTATTACAAGCATATAGTGCAACATAATCTTAGAAATTAACTGTTTGAGGGGTGTGTAAAGATACGAAGCAGGTATATCCCATTTAATTTTTTTTTCTTTTTTTTTCCCTTTTTTTTGTTTCATGTCTCCCTTTTTTTTCTCTCGGGCTTTACATCTTTATGGGCTCTTTCTATCTATTTTTTCATGAACTATCAATATCACTATATTTAATATTCTCTTTCTCTCTTTTCCTTGCTTTTGTTACTTTTTTACTACTAAATTTAAAACAAGTTGTACATGAAATGTATTATGTTATTCATGCTTTATATTATTGCACATTGCTTCTAATAAAAATATTTTAAAAAAAAGAATGTTTAAAAAAGATTTGGACAAGTACATGAATATAAGAGGTTTAGGGCCAAACAGAGGCAGGTGGGACGCGTGGAGAAGAGGCATGCTGGTCGGCAGAGCCGGCCTTAGGAAGTGCGGGGCCCAATTGGGAACAATTTTGGTGAGCCCCAGGTACCCAACCAAGATCTGTGGAATCATAGAAATACAAAGAAAGTCTATTATAGAATGGAAAGTTATCAAAATGCGCGCTTAAAAAGTGCCTGCGAGTCAATGGACCAAACAGATTTAAGCTACATTTTAATATAAAATTGCATATATGTAAGCCTACAAGCAACAAACAAAATATGTAATCACCTCTGAAAAGTACATAGTTACAATACCACTTGTTTTAGTGACTGTGAAATGAAAAAAAATACTTTTAACTAACTAGATCCTGGAAAACCAATAACTATTGGCGAAAAACCAGTCCAGGCATTAACATTTGAGCTTCAGCCCCATCCTACCCTTTGGGCTTCTACCCCATCCTAACTTAGTTGTGTGTGTGTGTGTGTGTGTGTGTGTGTGTGTGTGTGTGTGTGTGTGTGTGTGTGTGTGTGTGTGTGTGTGTGTGTGTGTGTGTGTGTGTGTGTGTGTGTGTGTGTGTGTGTGTGTGTGTGTGTGTGTGTGTGTGTGGTCTGTGTGTGTGTGTGTGTGTGTGTGTGTGTGTGTGTGGTCTGTGCGTTGTGTCTGTGTGTGTGTGTGTGTGGTCTGTGCGTTGTGTCTGTGTCTGTGTGTCTGTGCGTTGTCTGTGTGTGTGTGGGGTGTGTGTGTGTGTGTGTGTGTGTGTGTGTGTGTGTGTGTGTCTGTGTGTGTGTGTGCGTGTGTGTGTGTGTGTGTGTGTGTGTGTGTGTGTGTGTGTGTGTGTGTGTGTGTGTGTGGTCTGTGTGTGTGGGAGGGAAGGAGAGAAGGGAGGGAGGGAAGAACGGAAGGGAGTGAGGGAAAGGAAGAAAGGAAGGGAGGGAGAGGGCCGGAGGCTGGGGTCCAGACGGACAGGTGTGACTGTGAGCTGAGTCTGAGGTTCACAGTCAAACGTTGCTCCAACCCCCGGCCCGGCCCTCCCTGTATTGTTCACCGCGTCTCCCCGGGGAGAGAGAGAGAGGGGGGAGCCGGGGCTGTGTGCGTGAAGCACGGCGACTGGAGGGGTGGGAGCGCTGCCACCTCCCCTTCTCCATTCCTCCTCACACCCCCTCCTCGTCTACCCCTCCACCCCTCTACTCTCTCTCCACCCCTCTCTCTCCCCTCCACCCAGGGTAGATCTACCTGAGCCGAGAGTAGATTACTCTGGTGCGGGGGCCCCCTTAGGTGCGGGGCCCAATTGGTAGTAATCGGTCCAATCAGCTTAAGGCCGGCCCTGCTGGTCGGCATGGGCAAGGTGGGCAAAAGCACCTGTTTCCATGCTGTATGATCTATGAGCTTCTATACCTACCTACAGTACCCCAGTTCTGCCCCTCCCACAGCTTGGTGCTCCCTCAGTACTGCCCCTCCACCAGTGGGGATTCCGTAGTGGGGATGGTTACACTGTGGATCACATCATTGGAATTACAACCGTGACATACCTGAGAATGGAGTTGAATTTCTCATGAATGTAAATGACGCCCAGTGTCAACAGGGGGGGTACACAGAGGTTCTCACAGTAATCCCCCTGGTCCAGGCAAAGGTACATGTTAGATTTCTCATCACCTGCAAGAGGGTAGACACAAAATGCTGCAGTAACTCAGCGGGACAGGCAGCATCTCTGGATACAAGGAATGAAGAAGGGTCTCAATCCGAAACGTCGCCCATTCCTTCTCACCAGAGATGCTGTCTGTCCCGCTGAGTTACTGCAGCATTTTGTGTCTATGGTGTAAACCAGTATCTGCAGTTCTTTCCGAGAGAGGGTATCTGAACTACATGGATATTGGGTAGAACACCATCGAACCTGCTCACGTATCTTCTCCAGCCCGTCCCATAGCACCGGTAGCAAAGGAGACATTAATGCAAGTGAATCAATGTGGAAGATCTTGATAGGCAGTGTCTCACAGACAGCCAGGAGACCTCTGTCCCATAAGAGGGGCAGAACGAACATGAGGTTGACGCAGTTGAGGAGGTGCCCTGAAGACTGTTGTAAATGGGTTTGTGAGGAGACGCTTGGCTTTCGTTCATAGTTTAGTTTAGTTGTTTAATATGGTTTGGTTTGGTTTGGTTTGGTTTGGTTTGGTTTGGTGAGGTTTAGAGATACAGCGTGGAAACAGCCCCACCGAGTATACGCCGGCCAATGATCACCTGTACACTCATTCTATCCTGCACATGAGGAGCAATTTACTGAAGCTAATTAACCTGCAAAATGATCCAGAGGGTGGTGGACTCAGCCCGGTCCATCACAGGCACAAACCTCCCTTCCATGGAAAGCATCTACATGAGACCCCGCCTCGAGAAGGCGGCATCTTTCATCACCGTTCCCCACTGTACAACGTAATCTATGGAAAGACAGGCATAGCTGGGGCCCACGTCAGCATCCTTACCTACACCTTTGACTAGATGAGAGTTAGAGGAGTCAGAGGACAGTTCAATGAGTGTAAGGACAACTTCCAGCAAGTGGAGAGAAGTATTAGTTGCGTCTGACTCGTGCTGTCCCTGAGTTTACTTTAGTTTAGTTTAGAGATACACAGCACAGAAACAGGCCCTTTGGCCTGCCCAGTCCTTGCTGACCAGCGATCTCCAAACCAATCACAAACAATTTAATTGCTTGTGATTTGGGCATCTTTTAATTGCTTGTGATTTGGGCATCTTATGATTCTTCGCAGTTGTGTTTTGTTCCAAGATTCACTGGATTAGTTCCAGTCTCCTCGCACCGACCATGGCACAATTGTTGTGAGGGCTACAGGTTCCTGCGTTGGAATGTGGTGTGAAAGCTCTGGCAGTCAGAGTGAGGGAGAAACTTCAGTACCACGTACCAACCTGAAGCCGCTGCTCCAGTTCCCGGCACCACTGTCTGTACACAAACACCAAAGGCCAGAATGCTCTGACGGGTTACACAGCATGCAAACAGCCCTTTGTCCGAACTAGTCTATGCTAAGGTGCTTTCCTGACCTAGTCCATTTACCCACATTTGGCCCATGTCCCTCTAAACATTTCCGATCCATGTACATGTCCAAATGTTATGTAAACATTATAGTCTACCAGTTATAGACAGAGAGATTGCAATCAACCACTTCCTCTAGAAGCCCGTTTCATATACCTACCACTCTCTGTGTGAAAACATGCCTCTCAGATCCCTGTTCAATTTTCACCCCCTCATCTTAAACTGGCACAGAGTTGCTGCCTTACAGTGCAACTGTGACATTACAAGATTATATTTCTGACAAATAATACAGCAGCTACTCACTTTCTGGGCCGAAGTTTGTAATCTTGGATGCCACCAAGTAACCGAAAGAGCATCACCAATTGCTCTTGCATACACTCCACAACCCAAACTGCAAGAGGATCTGGCATACAGGTCTGCCCTGCCAGAGTGACCTACAATCCTGACATGCAATCTATTGTACATCCAAGCTGTTTCCATAATCTGATATCCCCTTCAGGAGCTCCTTCCTGCAACTGAACAATTTCCTGGGTGGTTGGCATTGACGTTTCCGAGGGAGACTTGTTACATGAGCTGTTTATCTGCCTCATCATTCGTGGCACCACCGGGATACCTCCTTTGCTGCTTGGTCAGCACAACGATTCCCTATGTCTATCGGAGTCTGGCCCTTCATGTGAACGCTACACTTCATTACTGAAATTTGCCTGGGTAGCAGCAGAGCCTGTAATAAATCAGTCACCAATTGCTTATGAGATATTTGAGTTCCTGCCGAGGTTAGGAATCCTCTATTCCTCCACAGTTGTCCAAAGTCATGTACTACCCCGAATGCATATCTAGAATCTGTATATACATTTACCCTCAGATCTCTTCCAACAATACATGTTCTGATTAAAGCGAACAGCTCAGCCTGTTGGCCTGAAAAGGGTGACTCAAAGGCAGCTGCCTCTTCACTGTTCCCATCCTGGTCTACAATAGCATACCCAGAAAATCTCTCTCCCTGGGGTCCAATGGATGCACTTCCATCTACATATAGTGTCATATCAGGGTCTGCTATTGGAGTGTCCTTTCGATCTTCCCTTACAGATGTCTCTTCTTGTATTACAATCAAACAATCATGTCCTGATTCTGACTGTGGTGAAACGAGGAAAGATGCCGGATTAATAGTTGTACAGTGTCTAAATTGGAGTTTTGGATTATTCGATAGATAAATTTCATATTTGTTTTGACGAGCCATTGTCAGATGCTGAGTTTGCAGTTGTCCCAATAAGGCTGCCACCGAATGGGAACTGTACACTCCTATCTCCTGCTGTAAGGTCAGGTTTGCAGCAGACTGTAGACTATTATAGATTGCTGATCAGATCTGGATGCATATTGGGTGTCCTCTCGCTACTGGGTCAAGCTTTGAAGAATAATAAGCCACTGGTCCGTGCTTATCCCCATGTTTTTGGGTGAGGAATGCAGTTGAGCATTCAGAAAGGATATTACAGTAAAGTTGGAAGGGTCTATCATAGAGTGGCCTTCCTAGTACTGGAGCCTGCATTAAAGATCTCTTCAATTTCTCAAAAGCTTTCTGAGTTTCTTTAGGCGACTGAAATTCACCCTCTAGGCTAGTATAAAGAGTAAATTCCATGGTGTCTAATGCAATATTAGGGATCCATGGTCGGCAGTAGTTCACCATACCGAGCCACTGTCTCATCTGCTTCGCCTCTATTTGTACAGGAAATTCGCAATTTGGTTCAAGTCTACTGTTCTCTAGACTTCGTTCCGTGGCCGAAATTATCACTCCCAGAAATGTTACCGTTTGTTGAGCCATTAATACTTTGGACTGAGAGACAACATATCCTAAAGTTGCCAAAATGGTTCAATAATTGGGCAGTATCCTCACGATTGCTCTGCTCATCTAAACTAACCACCAACAAGTTGTCCACATATTGAACGAAAGTGGATTTTCTTTTAAAACGTAAGGTGCTTAACTGTCCTTGAAGACATCGAGAAAACAAGGTGGGCGAATGAATAAATCCCGGCGGTCGTCTTGTCCACGTATATTGTGGTCCCCTGTCAGTAAAGGCAAATAAATACTGGCTGTTTCGGTGCAGAGGTGATGAGAAGAAGGCATGCTGCAGGTTTACAATTGGAAAAATCTTCGCTTCCGCTGGAATCAAAGCTAAAATATGAGCCGGGTTTGGCACCAAGGCATGGAGCAGTTCTACCACCACATTGACAGATTATAAGTACCGAACCAGTCTGTACTGGCCCTCTTTTCCTGCCTTGGGCACTGCAAATAGCTTTGCAAATGCAAATAGTGTGACTGGCATTTTACCAAGATGTCTTCCACCAGCAATCCCCGAATCAGCTTGTCTATAAGCTGTGGGTCCACATACCTCACTCCCCAGAAGCTGGACAACAACTGTCCTCGGGGTCTGATCAAACTCGACAGTACGTTGGTTAGACAAGCTCTGTTCTTCATATATATTCGGATCTGCCTGATCAATTTACCATTGCTCCCAAGTCCTTTGTACTTGCTGGAAAATTCACCTTCCTCGTTATGTGTGGAGCAACCTCTTAAGCTCGTTTCCACAAATTAAGGGGTATTTTAATGTACTTTGCAGTTCCTTCTTACAAACAATAGGCAATAGGTGCAGGAGTAGGCCATTCGGCCCTTCGAGCCAGCACCGCCATTCAATGTGATCACGGCTGATCATTATCCTGTTACCCAGGCCAAAATATTCACATTCCATTATTTTTCATTCGTGAGGTCTGAAAAAGGCTTCTAATTCTTTATTTATCATAGGCCAATGTGGTATGAAGCAGAGGCTCATGTCCTAAGTCTAAGGACCACCATTACGGTGTCACTGTTGAATAGCACTGCCTTTCAGGAGCCCATGGAGTCACTATTATTCCACCGTCACCACATTCAATTTTAAATTGAAATGCGCAGAGCAAATCTCTAGCCATTAAATTGTAATCCAATCCAGTTGTTATTACGAATCTATGTTTTATTGCCTTGCTTCGATACATCATTTCAACTGGCTTAGAGATGGGATACTGGCAAACTTGCCCCTGAAATACAGAGAGGCTCTGAACTTCACTAGACTTGGGAAGGTTATAAAGTGATTGAAGAGATGATATGGATGCCCCTGTATCTACAAAAAAAGGTGATCTGTCTAATGATAGTACAGGTTCTTCATCAGATTTGCATGCATTCACCGCCAAGTTAGCTCATCAGGAACGTGAGAATGGATTAGCTTGAAAGAAGAGTGTTTGTCTTCTCTGTCCCCGATTTCTTTGCCAGTTCCCTCTCTGCTCTCTCTGTTGGCCCCCTCCGTCCCGTCGTTTTCATGTCAGGCACTCCCTACTCCAGAGACCGTGTCCGCCCCAAGTATAACATTGGTCTGGTTCCAATACTTTATTCCCTCTCCAGTGTCTTGGGTAAATGGGTTCTAAGGGAGGTGGTTCATCAGGGTGACCTAGATCAACTGGTTCTGGCACCCTTGCCCAATCTGGCACATCATGTCTTGCTCTTGTCTGAGGAATATTTCATGAATCTAAATTAGATCTTGGTGCCACCTAGTTCGCTACATATTCAGTTTTTGCCTTAACGACTGGCTGGTCCTCTTGTTTTCTAATATCTTTCCAGTGATACTAACTGTACGAGCCATTTGACTTGCATTGTTTGCTGACAAATCCATGTTGTTTGTCTTGATTGCTTCTGCTACATTAGTTGACAGACAGTTTCACAAAATTACGCAGTACTGGAGAGAATTCGCCCCGTTCCGAAAAATTTAATCTCCCGACTGATCCATGTATGTCTATAATATTAATAATAATAATAATAATATATTTTATTGTCATTGCACAAAAGTTAGGTATGTTGCAAAGCCTACCTGAAGCGTCGCTGAAAATCTGTCCCAGTCCGTGTGCGCGATTTTGGCGCCGTTTAGAGGGGGGCGGGTTTAAAACGCGATTTTCCCTAGGCTGTTCAAATCGCGGTTTTTCAGCCTAGTTAATTATTAACGAAAAATCGCTGGAAGATTCCCTCGCTTGAGCTATTATTAGTTTTAAGGGTTTTCCTTACTTGTTATAGTAGGTTAAAAATTAACCTCTAAACCCCCCGACCGCCGACAACGGGCTGGATCTTACACAGGGGACAACGGAAGGTAGGTTGTTTATTTTTACGTTAAAAAGGGCTTCTTAAGATCCCTTTATACAAAGTTTAATGTTGCGAGTAGCTAATTTTGGGCCCATTATAACCCGCAGAATTTTTCTGGGCATTTGAGGCACAAATCTACCGCAATGTGAACGTTCTAAACCAGCGCGTTCACAGGATCCCACTAGAAAGCCGATTTAAATGGACATTAATTTACAGCAATTGAACACTAAATTCCTTCCATTTGGCCTATAAATTATTGTAAATGAGATTTAAAAATCATGTTTTATTGTGAATTATTTGTGAATATTATTTGGACACTTAGGCTATTTAGAAATGTTAATCATTTATTAAGAAATGGATAGATGTTTAGATCTAGCAATTGAAGTTTGTAATTAGCTACAATTAGGTAACTAACTAATTATATGCTTTAATTTCAGGTCATCGAAGTAAGATTATTTTATATTTGTTTCAGCATGCTTCAATCTATGATAACTGAAAATTTCATTCAGTTCTCTTAATTTTTAAGAAGGTTATGGGCTTTTGACTGTCCACGATCACAGCTTTTTTGTTATCTCCATAGAAAATCAATAGGGAACAAGATGCTAATTTCCGAGTATGAAAATGGCCATAACTTTTTAAATACTTGAGATATGAAAGTGAATTAGGTGTCAAATTAAATTTATTGGGATAAATTGCAGACTTGATTTTTAAAATCTCAAAATTTTGTAACATTGCTACATAAGCACAACGCGATTTGGGTATGCAGCTTCCATCCGACATCATAACTTGAGTAACTACTAAAATTTAGGTTTAGATACCCCGAGAACAGCCTTATCTGCTTTTGTTTGGCTGGAAGTGTTTAAGTGCAGGAGATTTGCTGCTGACCACAAATTTCACTGTACCATGGTGTCGGCTTTTGGAGGGTAGTGGCAAGGGCAGATAAAACTGCATCTTCTCTTGCATTGTTATTGGCGGTAACTTTAGCCAGTGCCTGGTGAGTTGAGTGTCTTAAAGTAGCTAGGAACCTGTGATGTTCTGCAGGAGTTATGATCTGTTGTATTACAGCCCACAAATCTCTCGAGTCTGCGTGATACACAGGCATACTGGCCCGGAGATAGTCCACAAAGAAAGCAGGTGATTTATTTCCGTCAGCTATTTTACTCAGTACTGCCATCATTTCATTGGGTTTCCATGGGGAATACACATCAATAGTTCTAGGATTGTTTGCACCAACTGCATTAGCCGGATCAAAGGCTGGGTTAGGCATCTCCCTAAATGGGAACCGGCAGTGAGATAATTGCTCTGCCTTTATGATTTTTCCTTTGCCTGACTCACTCTCATCTCAAGGTGGGGACCAACTTCTCAATGGAACAAACAAAAACATTTCAAGAGACAAGACAAGACAAGAGACATTTATTGTCACATGTATCAAATGGTACAGTGAAATTTGTGGTCAGCAGCAAATCTCCTGCACTGAAGCACTTTAATCCAAACAAAAGCAGATAAGGTTGTAACACGCAAGCAAAATCACACTTAAACAAGAAATAATACTGTTAATAATTATCATGCATAAACACACTGCAGCACAGTTGTAAAATAATCACATCATTTTAAATTACACTAGATCACGCTATATTAATATAGTCAAACTACGATTACAACAGCAGCATTAATCGCACAATCGCTATATTACATTTATAGAGTTATACGGTTATATACAATTACAGCGGTATTTTACAGTTTTACAAGATCAAAACCGATCTCTATACAATAACCAGTAGCCTTTAATATGAACTGGTAAATTTCAAATCGGAAAATTTAGATCACTGTCCAGATGATAGATGCATCTCCCCCCTCTCAGTGTTGATTTTAAAGTATTCTCAGCCACTTTTACTCCAACACTGAGTTTGCAGTAGTGTTTGGGACTTCAACCACACACAGACGTGGCCTCGAACCCCCTAGGCCTCAAACCCTTCAACCTGCTGGTCTTCAGCACCTACCCGCTTCCTGCTGGTTCTCGATGCTGATCTTTAAAGTGTCGTCTTTCCAATCCCACTTTCATCACCGATGCAGTACTTTCCCTCTCAGTACTGCCCTTCTCAGTCCTATCAGGATATCTCAAAATCTATATCCCAGGCTGAGTGGGGTCTCAAACCCCAACCCTCAAACCTTGGGCCAGTTTCATTGCAATCCTGATTGCAACAGGTGTTGACTGCCAATGGTGTGGGGCCTTTAACCCACTAGAGAAGATCCTCGTGAGCCCAACTCCCATCTTCCGTTAGCCCCAAACGCCCTAGGCGGGGACTCAAACCCTCCAGGGCCTCAAACCCTCGCCCTCAGTGCTTGCCAGACTACTAATCTCTATCCATCTCGTCGGGAATCCAAACACAAGCACGCAAATGACCGATTCGTCCTCAGATCAGCAGAGCGGGGAAAACAGATGCGATCCTTGTCTCTACGTATTCGAGCCCAACAGCCTTGCGCCAATACAACAAACCCCAGAAGATCAGCGCACCCTAACGTTCTCTTCCAGAAGTCAGCACACCCCAATGTGCTCTCCCCTCTTTTATACCTTTACAGACCCTTGGCGCGAAGATACATGGGGGAGGCATCCCCTACAAGCCAATTATCGATCAGGGTTACAAAATACATTGAATGACAGTTCCCTAACCCAATCATACAATATCACATAACATAGTTTCAACACAAAGCACTTAGGGGGGGAAACACTTCTGTTAGGTAAAGAGACATTCTCCCAGGTAAAGGTAACACCGTGTGTAAGGCTCCTCTCCTGGACCAATCATAATTAGTGGCGGGAAGACTAGGCAACATAGTCTGCAACATTATTGTAACCCATCATTTCCCCAACCAATCCCAAGCATGCATTTGCAACAGGACCTGGCTCCTGCAAAACCTCGTATATATTAACATTTAAAGGCCATCTGGACATCAACCTCTATTCAACCCCTTCCCGGAGCCTATGGAGCCACGATCCTCATGGTCTTTACAGCTTTTGCAAAAGATGACAAGCAGGATTCACAGAAGCAGAAATCCTCCATTATGGCATGCACCCAAAATGCCTGAATTCCCACACTGATTTACACACCAGCACTGTGTTCTCACACTGATTTACACACCCGCACTGTGTTCCCACACTGATTTACACACCAGCACTGTGTTCCCACACTGATTTACACACCAGCACTGTGTTCCCACACTGATTTACACACCAGCACTGTGTTGCCACACTGATTTACACACCAGCACTGTGTTGCCACACTGATTTACACACTAGCACTGTGTTCCCACACTGATTTACACACCAGCACTGTGTTCCCACACTGATTTACACACCAGCACTGTGTTCCCACACTGATTTACACACCAGCACTGCGTTCCCACACTGATTTACACACCAGCACTGCGTTCCCACACTGATTTACACATCAGCACTGTATTCCCACACTGATTTACACACTAGCACTGTGTTCCCACACTGCTTTACACACTAGCACTGTGTTCCCACACTGATTTACACACCAGCACTGTGTTCCCACACTGATTTACACACCAGCACGCTGTCCTGTGCTCCTTTACACTCCATTACTGTTTCCAGGGCCAGATTTACGTATAAGCTAGGGGAACCCCGGCTTGCTCCACGAAGGTGTATAAACCTTTGACATATTCGTATTTTCTGAGCCTTGTCCTTTCAACAGTCAGGAGTGTTGGAGTCGGTGCGTGGCTGCAAGTTTAACAATGTCAGAACCAACTCCAACTGTGCCCGACCTGCCTGCTTCAGGGGAGAAGAGATAAGGCTCTGGGAGGGGTAAAGGGTGGGTGGGAACGAGCAGCCACCTGCTACGATAGGCAGAATGGTCCTTTCTATAATTAACACTGCTCACAGTCTCTGTTGGGGCCGGTTTCCCGCCCACCGGAACCTCCCGCTGACCCTGGCCACTCCACCTCCTTCCAGCAGCCCGCAGCCGTCGTCTTACCTGCAGCCTGGACTCAGCACCGGGCCTGAAGTTTCCACGCTGCAGACTCCAACTCCCCTGAGTTTGACTGCGCTGGGTCCTAGTGCTAGTCTTCCAACCCTGGTAACCTCAGTGGCTGTTCCACTGGGTCTTCCCCCATTCCCCTCAAACCATGTGACCCCAGCTCTTCCCCACCCACACTACAGTCCTCATATCCCCCTACCCCCTGACCACCCCCCCCCCCCCATCCCCCACCCCCCACCAGACATCACCTCGGCCTCAGTCCACTCACCTGCCTTCCTCTGGCACCAACCCCCATCCCTGCCGTGTGTTCACCATCCCCCCTGACCTACCCCTCTCAGATACCGAACGGTCTGCCCGTTGCAGAGGCCTCACCTTTGTCCCCCTCCGTCCCCACCTCAATGAGTTCTGCGCCCGCCGTGGCTTGGAGCTCTTCTTCCGAGAGCAGTCTTATGACAATGTTGCCAACTTGGCTGGTAGGTACAAGGGTATGCAGCAAAAAATCCTCGAAAAAATCAAACTTGCAAGATTTATTCCATGCGCTGCTCAGTCATTAAATTTGGTGGGCCGTTCGGCTGTTGATTGCTGCCTTGATGTAGTGAACTGTTTTGGGATTATCAATGTAATATATTTCTTCTTTTCATCCTCCACAAAGAGATGGGCAGTTCTAAAATCATTTTTGCAACCTCAGTCAAAAGTACCTAAATATTTGTCAGACACGAGGTGGGAGGCACATGCAAAAGCCACAGAAGCTATTTTGGAAAGTTACAGCGCTATCACTGATGCCCTCGGTCATTTGTACTCTGATGTTAATGTGAAGGGTGATACCAGGCTTCAAGCTCACAATCTTTTGCAGAAAATAGAAGAACTGGAATTTGTGTTTATGCTGCATTTTTGGACCCGTTTGCTAGGTCATTTCCACAAGGTCAACACAGTTCAGAAATCCAAACTGTTATTGAGTACTTGTGCAAGTTTGTAGTTCACTTCAGGATTTTGTAAGCAAAATTAGAGAAGATTTTGATGAGCTTGAGCAACAAGCAAAAGCCACCTTGCCAGATGTTAACTCCAGAACTATCACAGGGAGACAAAGAGTTAGGAAATGGTGGAGGTGAACCTGGTCCTGATGCTTTAGAAACATAGAAATTAGGTGCAGGAGTAAGCCATTCAATATGATCATGGCTGATCATCCAACTCAGTATCCTGTACCTGCCTTCTCTCCATACCCCCTGATCCCTTTAGCCACAAGGGCCACATCTAACTCCCTCTCAAATATAGCCAATGAACTGGCCTTAACTACCTTCTGTGGCAGAGAATTCCAGAGATTCACCACTCTCCGTGTGAAAAATGTTTTTCTCATCTCGGTCCTAAAAGATTTCCCCCTTATCCTTAAACTGTGACCCCTTGTTCTGGACTTTCCCAACATCGGGAACAATCTTCCTGCATCAGATAATCTCTCTTCAAGAGATAAGTTTAGGATAAAATCCTTTATTCCTATACCAGATGCACTTGAAACCAATTTAAAAAGAAGAGGTACTGTGTACAGTGAAGTTGCACAACAGTTTCCCTTTCTTGCTAATCTGACAAGCTAAGCAAGAAATTCAGCAAGGTGTTGAACTGTTGATGGAAGCATACCCAGAAGATGTTGACCTGAAACTTACCGATGAATTTTTGCACTTTCACTCGTACATGAGACAAAGCCATAGGCATACAGAAGAGCACTCTCTGTCTCATACAGACTGTTATCAAATAATATACAAGGAAACAATTCAGATGGTCTTCCCTAATGTGGAAGCAATCTTGCGGCTGTTTCTTAGCTTAATGGTCACCAACTGCTCGGGTGAGAGGTCTTTTTCAAGACCCAAAAGAATTAAAAATGAATTAAGGTCTCAAGAGAGGTTGTCTGCACTGAGCATTCTGTGCATTGAGAGTGACAAACTTAGACAAACAGATCTTGGTGAACTTCTGGATGATTTTGCTATGAAGAAGGCGAGAAAAAAACATTTTTGCTCTTAGCGTATTTGTAGTTTCTTTATTTCTTAATATTCCACATTCAATTCAAGAGACACTTATTGTCACATGCACCAATTGGTACAATGAAATTTGGGGTCACCATCCGACGTCGGAATGGGAAAACATTCTCAGCGGCTTGGACTTCCGAATCGGCCACTTCCTACCGGAGGCCGCGGCTCCCAAAGTCCACAGGCTGAGCTGGGTGGAGTTTCACGCTGACGGCTCTCGGCAAAGGGATCCCAGGGCTCCACGATGTGGAAATCAGCGCGGCCATAAGGCTGGGAGCTCCGCAAACCACAGCTCTGATGTTGAAGCAGCAGGCCCAACAATCCGGAGCTTCAAACGGCGATCCAGGTAAGGCATCGCCTGCTCCGCGATGAATCCAATATGTATTTTAAAACCAACTGTTTAATGACAACATACAGTAGGATCTAAAAGTGCCATGCTGTCACTGTTGGGTTGTCATGGTCCTCTAGTCGTGGGGGGGGGGGGGGGGGATTGGGAGGGGGGGGGGGGGGGCTTACAAGTGAAATAGCTTAGGGCCTGTCCTCATCTAAATCCCGCCCTGTTTACACTCCATCACTGTTTCCCATGCTCTTTTTCCTCACCAGTCACACGCCTTCAAGAAGCAGCAGATAAAATGCTGAGCAGGTTATAAATTGTGCTGAGGATGATTTTACTGGACTGAAACGTAACAGAGCAGAAGTGTGAGGGAAACAGCTGCTTTGAGCTGGCTGGGAGGAACAGGAGGGCTGGCAGGAACAGGAGGGGTTCTGTGCAGCTATGACTCAAATCAAGGCCTCTGAGAACTGCAAACACTGAAGCCAGCCCTTGGCCCACGTCAACCCGATATGCAAGGTAAGGAAAGGTACTAAAAGGAATCGGGTGATCAACATAGAGTCTGGAGGAAAGAAACTGAAATCAGTATTGTGAAGTCAGTGTGGGAAGTTGCTTCACATGTGCCTGTCACAAGAGAACCGAGGAAACAGCAGCCGGGCAAGCAAGTGGTATATAGAACCGGCTGGGGAATTCGTAGCTTCCTTAACCATATAACCATATAACAATTACAGCACGGAAACAGGCCATCTCGGCCCTTCTAGCCCGTGCCGAACACTTACTCTCACCTAGTCCCATCTACCTGCACTCAGACCATAACCCTCCATTCCTTTGCCGTCTATATACCTATCCAATTTATTTTTAAATGATAAAATCGAACCTGCTTCCACCACTCCCACTGAAAGCTCATTCCACACAGCCACCACTCTCTGAGTAAAGAAGTTTCCCCACATTTTGTCTTTTGTCCCTTAATTCTCAAATCATGTCCTCTTGTTTGAATCTTCCCTACTCTCAATGGAAAAAGCTTATCCACGTCAACTGTCTATCCCGCTCATAATTTTAAAGACCTCTATCAAGTCCCCCATTAACCTTCTGCGCTCCAAAGAATAAAGACCTATCTTGTTCAACCTTTCTCTGTAACTTAGGTGCTGAAACCCAGGCGACATTCTAGTAAATCTCCTCTGCACTCTCTCTATTTTGTTGACATCTTTCCTATAATTTGGTGACCAAAATTGTACACCATACTCCAGAATTGGTCTCACCAATGCCTTGTACAATTTTAACATTACATCCCAACTTCTATACTCAATGCTCTGATTTATAAAGGCCAGCCCACCAAAAGCTTTCTTTACCACCCTATCTACATGAGATTCCACCTTCAGGAAACTATGCACAGTTATTCCTAGATCCCTCTGTTCAACTGCATTCCCCAATTCGCTACCATTTACCATGTACATCCTATTTTGATTTGTCCTGCCAAGATGTAGCACCTCACACTTATCAGCATTAAACTCCATCTGCCATCTTTCAGCCCACTCTTCTAAATGGCCTAAATCTCTTTGTAGACTTTGAAAATCTACTTCATTATCCACAACACCACCTATCTTAGTATCATTTGCATACTTACTAATCCAATTTACCACACCATCATCCAGATCATTGATGTATATGACAAACAACAGTGGACGCAACACAGATCCCTGATGCACCCCACTAGTCACCGGCATCCAACCTGACAAACAGTTATCCACCATTACTCTCTGGTATCTCCCATTCAGCCACTGTTGAATCCATCTCGCTACTCCACTGTTAATACCCAACAATACAACCTTCCAACCAACCTTCCATGTGGAACCTTGTCAAAGGCCTTACTGAAGTCCATATAGACAACATCCACCGCTTTACCCTCATCAATTTCCCTAGTAACCTCTTCAAAAAATTCAAGAGGATTAGTCAAACATGACCTTCCAGGCACAAATCCATGTTGACTGTTCCTAATCAGACCCTGTTTATCCAGATGATTATATATATTATCTCTAAGTATCCTTTCCATTAATTTGTCCACCACTGACGTCAAACTAACCGGTGTATAATTGCTAGGTTTACTCTTAGAACCCTTTTTAAACAATGGAACAACATGCGCAGTACGCCGATCCTCCGGCACCATTCCCGTTTCTAATGACATTTGAAATATTTCTGTCATAGCCCCTGCTATTTCTACACTAACGTCCCTCAATGTCCTAGGGAATATCCTGTCAGGACCTGGAGACTTATCCACTTTTATATTTTTCAAAAGTGTCAGAACTTCCTCTTCTTTGATCCTCATAGTTTCCATAGCTACTCTACTTGTTTCCCTTACCTCACATAATTCAATATCCTTCTCCTTGGTGAATACTGAAGAAAATAAATTGTTCAATATCTCCCCCATCTCTTTTGGCTCTGCAGATAGCTGTCCACTCTGACTCTCTAATGGACTAATTTTATCTCTCGTTATCCTTTTGCTATTAATACAGGTGTAGAAATATTAATATAGCTTTGGATTTACTTTCACCTTACTTTCCAAAGCAACCTCATATCTTCTTTTAGCTTTTCTAATTTATTTCTTAAGATTCTTTTTACATTCTTTATACTCCTCAAGCACCTCATTTACTCCATGCTGCCTATAATTATTGTAGATCTCTCTCTTTTTCCGAACCGTGTCCAATTTCCCTTGAAAACCATGGCTCTTTCCAATTATTACTCTTTCCTTTCAACACAACAGGGACATAAAGATTCTGTACTCTTAAAATGTCCCCCTTAAATGTCCTCCATTTCTCTTCTACATCCTTCCCATAAAACAAAATGTCCCAATTCACTCCTTTTAAATCCTTTCGCATCTCCTCAAAGTTTGCCTTTCTCTAATCAAGAATCTCAACCCTTGGTCCAGTTCTGACCTTCTCCATAATTATATTGAAACTAATGGTATTGTGATCACTGGACCCGAACTGTTCCCCAACACATACCTCCGCCACCTGACCTGTCTCATCTCCTAACAGGAGGTCCAGCACTGCCCCTTCTCTAGTAGGTACCTCAATGTATTGCTGCAAAAAAACTATCCTGCATACATTTTACAAACTCCAAACCATCCAGCCCTTTCACAGAATGTGTTTCCCAGTCTATGTGTGGAAAATTGAAATCTCCCACAATCACTACCTTGTGCTTACTACTAATATCTGCAAGCTACTTACATATTTGCTCTTCCAATTCTCCCCTATAAGTGTTGCTACACCTTTCCCATTTCTCAGTTCCACCCAAATAGCCTCCCTAGACGAGCCCTCTAATCTATCCTGCCAAAGCACTGCTGTAATATCTTCCCTGACAATTAATGCAACACCTCCACCTCTTGCCCCTCCAATTCTATCACACTGGAAGCAACGAAATCCTGGTATATTTAGTTTCCAATCACAGCCCTCCTGCAACCATGTTTCACTGATCGCCACAACATCATACTTCCAGGTGTCAATCCAGGCTCTAAGCTTATCCACCTTTCTTACAATGCTCCTAGCATTAAAATATACATGTTTAAGAAACCCACCACCTCTTATTCTCTGTTTATTATATTTTTCTTCTTTCCCCCCTACATGTTGGGTCTGAGTGCTTCTCTTCTCTGCCTCCTGCCTCACACACTGTCTAATAGCTTTCTCTATTTGAGTCCCTCCCCGCAACCATACTAGTTTAAAGTCTCCCCAGTAGCCTTTGCAAATCTCCCCGCCAGGATATTGCTCCCCCTCGGGTTCAAGTGCAACCCGTCCTTTTTGTACAGGCCGCATCTTCCACAAAAGAGGTCCCAATGATCCAGAAACTTGAATCCCTGCCCTCTGCACCAGTCCTTCAGCCACGCATTTATCCTCCACCTCGCTCCATTCCTACTTTCACTGTCGCGTGGCACAGGCAGTAATCCCGAGATTGTTACCTTTGCGGTCCTTCTCCTTAACTCTCCTCCTAACTCCCTAAATTCTCCTTTCAGGACCTCTTCTCTTTTTCTACCTATGTCATTGGTACCTAAATGTACCACGACGCTGGGATCCTCTCCCTCCCATTTCAGGATATCTTGGACACGTTCAGACACATCCCAGACCCTGGCACCAGGGAGGCAAACTACCTTCCGGGTCTCACGACTGCGTCCACAGAATCGCTCATCTGACCCCCTAACTATAGAGTCCACTATTACTATTGCCCTCCTCATATTTTCCCTACCGTTCTGAGCAACAGGGTCAGTCTCTGTACCAGAGGCCCGGCCGCTGTCGCTACCCCCAGGTAGGCTGTCCCCCCCAACAGTACTCAAACAGGAGTACTTATTGTCAAGGTGTACAGCCACCGGGGTACTCTCTAGTCCCTGACTCTGCCCCTTGCCCCTCCTAACCGTGACCCACTTGCCTGCCTTCTGTGGTCTTGGAGTGACCACCTCTCTGTAACTCCTCTCTATGACTTCCTCGCTCTCCCTGACCAGACGGAGGTCATCGACCTGCTGCTCCAGGTTCCTAACACAGCCCCTTAGGAGCCCTATCTCGACACATCTGGCGCAGATGGGGACGTCTGGAAGGCTATCAGATTCCTTGACCTCCCACATCTGACATCCAGAACAGTAAACTGCCCAGGCCCTCACTCTCCCCCCTTACCCTGGATAAAATATAAAGTACAATACAATACGATACAAAGTGCTGGAAGAAATCAGCAGGGATCAGACTCCCAATCAGCTGCTTCGTCTAGTCCACTTCCACCAAACAGCGGCTTCCCCAAGCCTCCTTGCATTAGCCTGTCATGGAAGCAAACCCCCACCTCACTGCAGTTCAGGTCACAGAAATATGTCCTCAAGAAGTTCATAAATCATTACCGAACAATCAGAGGCACGGATCAAAGAGCTGCTCTTGCCAAATTTGCGTGAAATAAAAGTACGTGAATAAACACGAAATTCAGACTGCCGGTGCTGGAATCCTGAGCATAAAACAAACTGCTGGAGGAACTCAGTGGGTCAGGTAGCATATGTGGAGAGAAATGGGCTGTCGATGTTTCAGGTAGGGACACTTCTTTAGACTGCAAACATAAAATTAAATGTTGTTCAATTTTTGTTCCGTTTAGTTTGGTGTCACGTGCACCGAGGTACAGTGAAAAGCTTTTGTTGTGTGCTAACCAAGTCAGCGGAAAGACAATACATGATTACAGTCGAGCCATTTACAGTGTACAGATACAGGATAAAGGGAGTAACGTGAATAAAGGGCCTGTCCCACGAGCATGCGACCGCATGCGACAAGCGCGCCCAATGTGGTCGCTTGAACCGTACAGCCTCGCGGGGCCGGTCACACTTCGATCGCCGGAGCCGTATGGAGTTATGTGGAGCTGGTCTTGACATCGCTCAGAGCTCCGAAAAACTGACCGTGTTCAAAAATTCCATGCGGCAACGGCCTACCGGCCCGCAGCCGCATTGAAGCCGTACGTACCGCCTCGACCGGCATACGCAGCGTCTTGATGCCGTACGTCACGTGCGATCTTCACGCGGACTTCGCTCAAACTTCACGTCACTCACTCGACCTCCGCACAGCCCCCGCTTCCGGTTTCATCGCGCTCACCGCATGCAGGCGCATGCTGGTGGGACCGGCCCTGTACGGGGATCACTGGACCTCCGCGCGACCCCCCCGCTTCCGGTTTGGTCGCGCTCGCCGCATGCAGGTCGCATGCTCGTGGGACAGGCCCTTAACGCTTAATGCGAGATAAAGTCCAGTAAAGTCCGATCAAAGATGGTCCAAGGGTCTCCAAATGCGGTAGATAGTAGCTCAGGACTGCTCTCCAGTTGTTGGTGGGATGGTTCAGTTGTGTGATAACAGCTGGGAAGAGCTGTCCCTATATGATAATACAGATAATTCTGCTTTACATTATTGATGCCCCCCCCCCCCCAATCGTAACGCTTTGGTGACCAGACATAATCGTTAACTTCTGTTAATCGGGTTAATTTAAGGGGGGCAGAGCAGGGCTCTTCACGGCCACAGATGGTGCATCTTGTCATCATCGTTGTAAACATCAGTGACGCAATGATGCTGGTTTCCAACGGGAACGGTGACGGACGCACCACACGTCTCTGTCCTCCAGTTCCTGCAGACTTCCGCCGCTGGAAGTATAGGATTTTGGTGTGTGTGTTTTATCATCATTCCTTACAACGCTGTGTACGACAGTGATCGCATCATCTACTGAAGTGTGGATGGCCGTTGGCTTGCTAGATGCTCATCCGTCCTTTGACAGGTCTAGTTTTTGGTCCTGCTGGGGGTCCACAGCCCCCTCCACACCTGGCAAACCAGGTGGGGGAGACGGTTTAGTCGCCGACTATCCGACCATGGAGCAGGTAGCGCGGGATTACAGGGTACCCGTGGCGGGGGTGAACTCCCCCCGACCTGTTATCTTGCGCCACGTGGGAATCCCAGGACACTGTTGCGTTCCAGGCACCCATGGGTGCAGCAGATGCTATCAGCTGGAGAGTATGAGCTCCTGGCTTTGGCTTTGCACACTGGGAAACAGCTGATGCCACTGCGATCCACCCACAAGGCTGAGAGTTTTGTGAACGATGTTCTCAGTTTAGTTTCGTTTATTGTACCGAGGTACAGTGAAAAGCTTTTTGTTGCATACCATCCAGAGCGGGAGAGTTGCTGCCTTACAGCGCTTTCGGTGCCAGAGACCCGGGTTCAATTCCGACTACGGGTGCTGTCTGTACGGAGTTTGTACCTTCTCCCCATGACTACGTGGGTTTTCTCCGAGATCTTCGGTTTCCTCCCACACTCCAAAGACGTGCAGGTTTGTAGGTTAATTGGCTTGGTATAGTGTTAATATGCAGGGATCGCTGGTCAGCGCAGAAAATATGGGTCGAAGGGCCTGTTTCTATGCTGTATCTCTAAAAACTAAACTAAAACTATCAGGTCAATGAAAAGACATGACTATACATGATTACAATCACGATGTCTGCAGTGCACAGATACAGGATAAAGGGATTAACGTTTAGTGCAGGATAGAGTCCAATAAAGGCAGATTAAAGATGGTTCAGTCTTCATTGAGGTAGATGGTAGCTCAGGATCATTTTCTAGCTGGTGATAGGATGGTTCGGTTACCTGATAACAGCTGGGAAGAAACTGCCACTGAATCTGGAGGTGTGCATTTTCACACTTCTGTGCCTCTTGTCTGATGGGAGAGGGGAGAGGTGGTGGAGGGGTGAGGACTGGTCCTTGATGATGCTGCTGGCCTTGCCGAGGCAGCGTGAGGTGTAGATTGAGTTAGTGGCAAGGAGGTTGGCTTTGGGTGATGGGTTGGGCTGCGTCCACAACTCTCACTGTGAACAAAGCACGCCAAGAGGCAACCCAGGGTACAGGCTGAGAAGCAGTTTGCCAAGCGGACAGCAACAAAAGATATTCAGGGCTCACCAGAGGGCCATTAGTGAGGGGGAGAGACTACTCCCAGGGAAACGGAAGCACTTTGAGTTACGCAGGTGCACAGCATCGGAGGAGAAAGGACAGAACAGCAACAGTTCCATAGGATTCCATGTGTAGTGGTGTGGACAGGCAATTCTGTGTGTGCCGATGTGATCTCGGGATAGCGTGGTGCCTCTTGATGCTTGGACCCAGGATATCCACACAGAACAAACGTTCTCGTATAAGAACCTGATTTAAAGTGACCAAAAAAGGTTGAAGAGGGCAAAGCCGTAGACGATACCCACATGGACTTCAGCAAGGTGGCAAAGTAGCGCAGCTGTAGATGGGTAGCTATCAACCCAGTGACCGGGCTACATACAGGGACACGGCTCTGCAGGCAAACTTGCCCAAGCAGGAGAAGAGATGATGAAGCAGCAGGGAAAGCTATAGAGTCATAGAGTGATACAGTGTGGAAACAGGCACTTCCACCCAACTTGCCCACACCAGCTAACAATGTCCCAGCTATACTAGTCCCACCTGCCTGCATTTAGAAACATAGAAAATAGGTGCAGGAGTAGGCCATTCGGCCCTTCGAGCCTGCACCGCCATTTAATATGATCATGGCTGATCATCCAACTCAGTATCCTGTACCTGCCTTCTCTCCATACCCCCTGATCCCTTTAGCCACAAGGGCCACATCTAAATCCCTCTTAAATATAGCCAATGAACTGGCCTCAACTACCTTCTGTGGCAGAGAATTCCACAGATTCACCACTCTCTGTGTGAAAAATGTTTTTCTCATCTCAGTCCTAAAAGATTTCCCCCTTATCCTTAAACTGTGACCCCTTGTCCTGGACTTCCCCAACATCGGGAACAATCTTCCTGCATCTAGCCTGTCCAACCCCTTAAGAATTTTGTAAGTTTCTATAAGATCCCCCCTCAATCCTCTAAATTCTAGCGAGTACAAGCCGAGTCTATCCAGTCTTTCTTCATATGAAAGTCCTTGGTCCATATCCCTCCAAACATGTCCTATCCATGTACCCGTCCAACTGTTTCTTAAACGTTGGGATAGTCCCAGCCTCAACTACCTCCTCTAGCAGCTTGTCCCATACACCCACCACCCTTTGCGTGAAAAAGTTACCCCTCAGATTCCTATTAAATCGTTTCCACCTTAAACCTCTGGTCCTCGATTGAGTGTATACAGGGAGGTGGATGAGTGTCTGGAGCAGGGCGGTGGGGTTTGGATCCGGATGGCCAGAGCCATTGTTGGGCGAAGTGGGACCAATACTAGGCAGGCCTTACCTCAACAGAGCTGGGAAAATGTCCTCATGGAGTCTCACAGCACAGAAACAGGCCCCTTTGGCCCAACCTGCACATGCCGACCAGCATACCCCATCTAAACTAGTCCCGCCTGCCCACTGTGCCACCTTGCTGTGCATATAGACATCGTCTACGGCTTTGCCCTCTACAACCTTTTTGGTTACTTCTCCAAAAAACTCAATCAGGTTCTTAAGATACAATTTTCCACGTACAATAACATGGGCTGACTATCCCGAATCTGTCCTAGCAGTGAGATCTGCTACAGGCACAGGCGGGGTTCAACTAACGTAACAGGTTGTGTACAAAGAGAGGGAGCCGAGAAGGAGGTGGCACGGTGGCGCAGCAGTAGAGTCGCTGTCTCACAGCGCCAGACACCCCGGTTCAAACCTGACTACGGGTGCTGTCTGTATGGAGTTTGCATGTTCTCCCAGTGACCTGCGTGGGCTTCAACCGGATGCTGCGGCTTCCTCCCACGTACAGATTTGTAGGTTAATTGGCTTCTGTAACTTGCCTTTAGTGCATGGCATAAAGCTGGTTGGCGCCATCACCCTATGGGCCGACGGGCCTGTTTCTACGCTGTATCTCTGAACTATACTAAAACAAAACTAAACCAAATCAGATCCTGATCATGCAAATGAGCATCTGTCAGTGTAAATGTGCTGTATCTCTGAAAGCTTAAAGTCAAACGGAGCAAAAGATGTAGAAGATTTTTGTAAGTTTGGAATGACCCAATTTTAATTTGATTGATCAGGGATAGTCAACATGGGTTTGTTTGTGCGAGGGAAATTCCTACCTTGCTAATTAGTTTTTCAAGGGGATCACTAAGAAAATGAATGAATGAGGGCAGGGCAGTAGGCATTGTCGATAAGGGGCTTGCGAGATATTAAACAGGGTCATACATGGCAGGCTGGTCCACAAAGTGAAGACGCACAGTATACAAGGCAAGCTGGCTAATTGGATCTAATGTGTTGGAAGGAACTGGAGTAACTCAGCGGGACAGGCAGTATCTCTGGAGAGAAGGAGTGGGTGCCGTTTTGAGTCGAGACCTGAAACGATACCCGTTCCTTCTCTCCAGAGATGTTGCCTGATCCACGGACTTACAGCAGCATTTTGTGTCTATCTTAATTGGATCTAAATTGGTTTGGTAATAGGAGGCAGAAGATAGCAGGAAGCATGCTTTACTGATTTGGAAGTCTGTGACAGCAGGGATCTGGGGCCCCCAGCTGTTTGTGATATTGAATAATGCCTTCATTGTAAACGCGGGAGGAAGGATTAGTAAGTTTGCGGATGACGGGAAAATTGTTGGTGCTGTTGATTTTGAAGATGGTTGCCCCAGGCTAGTGCAGGATATGGGTTAGATCAGGGGTGGGGAACCTGTGGCCTTAAGTGCGTTATCGGCCATTAATAGTGGCCTTTTGAATGGATCCAAATTTTGTAGAACAAATCCTTTCATTTTTATTAATATGTTTTTGATCATGTTTTATTATTTTTATTTAAATCTTAAAATGAACGTATTTAAAAAAACCGAAGAGTAAAAGAAGATTCAACAAAATAATCCTCTCTGACTATTTTAACACCTGTTACGCTCATGATTTAGTTTAATGCGACTCTAGAATGTACGTTCACCTCCCTGCCTGACTGGCGCCACCACCGCCTGAGGCTGGTTGACGAGCGGGAAAATGTCAGGGAGAGTCCACTGGCCATCCAGTCTTCAGTATTATCAACTTTTGGCACGTGGCTCTCCGTTTGAAGTTGAATTTGAGAATAGTTAAACAGCGTATTTGTTTGACTGTATTTTTTTTTAATTCTGTCTGCTACACAGCCCATCGTGTCACAAAATGTTACAAAGTAATGTACATTTTGAAGTATATCTAATTGAAGTTTCTTGGATGCGGCCTTATTAGATTACAGCTAACTTAATGAGGCATTCCAACATGAAAAGGTTCCCCAGCCCTGGGTTAGATGGAAAATAGGGAGCCTGCATTATTCCTGTGACTGAGTGGGTTTTCTCCGGGTGCCCCGGTTTCCTCCCACACTCCAAAGACGTCCAGGTTTGTAGGCTGCTTGGTTTGTGAAAATTCGTGGGGATCGCTGGTCGGTACGGACCCGGTGGGCCGAATGGCCTGTTTCCGCGCTGTATCTCAAAACTAAATTACAAATTTGGAACATGGCCACTGACCAAGCATTCGTTGGGGCCTGGGCATCGGGACGTTGCTTTGCTGATGAGGGAGAACTTCTAGAACCTGCAGCAGGTGAGTACTGGAGGGGAAGTTTGAGTTTGAGTTTGTGTTTGAGTTTTTGTCATCTGTACTGAGGTGCAGTGAAAAGCTTTTGTTGCATGGTATCCAATGAGCAGAAAGACAATACATGATTACAATCAAGCCATCCACAGTGTACAGCTACATGATAAAGAGACTAACGCAAATAACTTTTAGTGCAAGATAAAGTCCAGTAAAGTCCGATCAAAGATAGTCCAAGGGTCTCCAATGAGGTAGAAGGTAGAGTCATTGTGTGATACAGTGTGGAAACAGGCCCTTTGGCCCAACTTGCCCACACCGGCCTACGTCCCAGCTACACTTAGTCCCACCTGCCCGCGTTTTGTCCATATCCCTCCAGGCCTGTCCTATCCAATAATAGCACAGGACTGCTCTCTAATTGTGGTCGGATGGTTCAGTTGCTTGATAAAGTTGTCTGGGGAAGAGCCGACTCTGGACTTGTACCTTGTCCTTTTACCATCTGGACGCCTGCAGCAATGACTGCGGAGGGTTGAGGTCCCGACCACGGGGGAAAATGGAGGAGGACTGGCCAAATTGTGTGCCTTCCACCACAGTGATGAAAGCTGTGGTGGATGTTTATGTTAAATCTTTTATTGTGTTTTTGTGTGTTCTTTATCATTGTACCGCTGCTGACAAATTCATTTCACTTGCACTTATGTGCAATGTGACAAATAAACCGCATTGTATTGTATTGGGAAGCCCCAGTGCTGGGGTTTGGGGCTGGGGTTGAGGCACCACTGCAGGTACATACAGTGTGGGAGAGGAACACTCTCTGCATCACACTCAGCCACTGACAAAGTCATTTCACTCCATGTGACTGTTTTGAGTGTTTCAGACCCAGGGATTGAACCTTGGCACCGAGTTTGTTTTTTGATCTCGGTGTAAACAAATCGAAATACGAGCTTTAACCTGAAGGTAACACACAGCCGAGAGGGACGTCAGGGCTGGAGCCAGTGGTTGCGAACGGCCCCAGCCTTCAGCAGCCAGGCCGGCATGTACGCACAAACCCATCCCCGCTGCCTACTCCACAACTCTGGGAGCACCCATGTCTCTCATCCCTTCCTCCTGCCCCTAGGCCCCTCGGGCAATCAAAATGGGAGGGATGACAGGGTGGTGCGGAATCGGAAAGTGGGAGTGGATTAACGGCGGAGGAGGGAGAGGTGGGCAATGGACAGAGGAGAGTGTGGGAAGAGAGGAGGGAGTGAGTTGGAGGAGGGAGAGGGAGTGAGGTAGATGGTGAGAGGGGGACGGAGAGGGTAGGGGAGGTGGAGGGCAGGAACTGGAGAGTGGGAGGGGAGAGGTAGAGAGGTAGGGGACAGGGAGGGGAGGGGAGGGAAGCTGGTGAGGTTGGGGAGAGGGGGAAGGAACTGGAGAGAGGGAGGAGGGTGGGAGGGGAGAGGTAGGGGAGGGGAGGGCAGGGACTAGGGAGTGGGGGTGGAGAGGCAGGGAGGTAGGGGAGCGGGGAGGAGTTGTCCTCTGGGGCGTTGTGACAATCCCGCACTTTTGCCTGGGTGATAATGGAGACGGGTACATCGGAAATGGCGAACCAGGAGGCGAGAGGAGACGGTTTACAGGGCCAGAAGCAGGGCGAAGGGGTGGACTAGGAGACTGGAAAACTACATTGGTTATTTAAACAATCAATTTCTGGCCTTGATCCATAGACAACCCAGATCAGGAAGCTCGGCTCCTCGTCTACCCCGACCATAATGCCACTATCCACACTCTCTCCTGACCCGCTGCCTGATCCGTGAGTTACCCTCGCACTCTGTGTCCATACCAGAGGTCAGAGGTCAGAGGTCAGAGGAATAACGTGCTCTCACTATTTGGTGAAGGATAACTTCACTTTTGTGTGATTTTACATTTTGCTGCTTTTGTTTTGTTTAGTTCAGAGATACAGCACGCTAGCAGGCCCTTCAGCCCCACCGAGTCTGTGCTGACCAATGCTCACCCCTGCACTAGTTCTTTCTTATCCCATTTTCACATCCTACACACTAGGGGTAATTTACAGAAGCCAATGTTAATTATTGATGTTTAATATTTTATGTGTCATTCCTAACAGTCACTGGATGTCACGTTGTCACTTGCGGGCGGAGCACCAAGGTAAATTCCTTGTATGTGAATACTTGGCCAATAAACTTATTCATTCAATTCACCTACAAATCTGCACGTCCTTGGCATGTGGGAGGAAACCAGAGCGCCCGGAGAAAACCCACGTGGTCACATCCCTAATTACTCCCAGAGAGACGTACTTGCCCCGTTCCTGGATTGGGACATCCGATGCTTGGATCCAAAGTCACACCCAGGCCAGACTGGGTATGGATGGCATTTTGGTGTAGAGAGCAGTCCCATTCACCGACAGTATTATTTCATGCTAGACTTCCTTCAGCCTTGATCGCTGAACTGATATTTGAACTTGCGAGTCTCCGTCATCAGTCCAGGATGTTGAAATCTCCCCCACGCCTCACTTCCATTCCCTGCCTGGGACCACGCTCCTTCCTAAAGATAATAAACATTTCCTTGATCATCTTCTGCTTTACCCTGTCCTTTTCACACCTTACCCTTCCATTTCTCTAGTTTGCCTCTCCCCTGACTCTCAGCCTGAAGAAGGATCACGACCAGAAACGTCATCCGTTCCTTCTCTCCACAGATGCTGCCTGTCCCGCTGAGTTACTCCAGCATTTTCTGTCCGAATCCCTCCTAATATTACAATCACAATCATACTTTATTAGTCAAGTATGTTTTGCGACATGCGAGGAATTTCATTTGCCAAGTCAGTCATATAAATTAAAAGTAACAAAACACACAAAATACGTTTTAGCTTAAACATCCACCACAGTGACTCCTCCACATTCCTCACTGTGATGGAAGGCGAAAAAAAGTTCAATCTCGTCCCGTCTTTGTCCTCCCGCAGTCGGGGGCCTCGAGCCCTCTGTTGACGGGACGATCTTGACTCCCGTGGCCGGCGGTGTTTGGGCCCTCCGCATCGGGGCGATCAACTCCTGCATTGAGGGGGATGTCAGCTCCCCTGCGCCGGCGATCGGACCCCAGGTGGGGGCTGGTCGAACCTCTGCGTCATTGGAGCTCCTGACTCGGCCTCTCCCGAGCTTGCGATGTTAACGTTCGCTGGCCGCAGTTAGAGCGATCCCAGGCAAGGGATCGACTCCGATGATAAGTCCACTCCCCGCGGTGGTGCTCAAAGTCAGTCCCGAGCACGGCCGCCAGTTCCATCGATGTTAGGCTGCAGAGCAACCGGAGATACAACCAGGAAAACAATCGCATCTCCGGCAAGGTAAGAGATTGATAAAAAAGTTTCCCCCGATCCCCTCCACCTCCCCTCACATAAAACATTTACACAAACTTCTAAAACACACTCAAAATAATAATTGTTTTTAAAAAGACGAAAAAACGGACAGACTGTTGGCAGGGCTGCCAATTGAGTGGCGCCCCTGGTGGTCTAAATATCGCTGTCATTTTGCCCGCATCTGGAAGAGAGTGCAGCCCGTCACTCTCATGTGTGGTGGTTCCACGGCTAATGAGGAGAGGGCAGAGAGCAGCCAGCCACCAGAATCCGCTGGGCTGTCAGACACTGCCGCGCTGATCGCCCCTGCAATTCAGCCCATGGAGAGCTGACTCAATGGTGTGAGAAGGCTGAGGAATGTGGTGACTTGGGCGGCTACTGCTGCTGCTACTAATTGCACCATGTCAACAAGATAAGTCCGAGAGAGCATCTGAGATTGCAGGGATCAGAGTGCACGATGTGGATGGCGATTCCACCAGGACGGAGATTTCAACACTCTTCACCCAGCCCAGACCTCTGCTCAAGCAACCTCACAGCTCTCCAGCAAGAAGAAGAACCTCCAGGTAGGGTAGCCTTCAGTGGCTCCGACACGACCCAACTCTGGGAGTGTGCGATGTGACGGTGTGGAGGGAGTGTATAATGGGACTGTGTGGAGCAAGGGTTCCCAACCTGGGGTAAATATACCCCCCAGGGGGTAAATTTCACCTACCCAAGGGGGTACATTTGTTGATTCTGAATGTGTACACATTATTTCTCATTGACTGACTGCGTTTGGTTCTGGTGTACTGGTATCTGTTCATCATTAGTTGTTCATAAATAAGTGAAATAACATTGTTATTAACGCGGCCAGGGGTAAACGGGACAGGAAAGGTTGGGAACCCTGGTGTAGAGGGCGCGTATAATGGGACAGTGTAGAGAGGATGTGTAATGGGACAGTGTACAGAGAGTGTGTGACGGGACACTGCGCACACACACACATCAGTCAATCAGTCTCCAGTCATCAGATTACAACATTATTATCCTTATCCACAATGCAGCCTAACCCCCCCGCGGAGACCAGTTTTCACGGAAGGCATCCAGAGTCCCCGTGGTCTCCAGGGACGTGCGGGTTTGTCCCTATGCTGGGTGTATGTGATGGGATAACTCAGAGGGAGCTTTACTCTGCCTGCCTGCCTCTGTCCGACCCGAAACGTCGCCCATTCCTTCTCTCCTTGAGATGCTCCCTGTCCCGCAGAGTTACTCCAGCATGTTGTGTCTACCTATCTTTATTTTTTTGAATGTCTGGAAAAAATTCTACTGTGTTGGTGTTATTCCACAATACCCCTTTAAGCAGCAACACTGCTCATGTTGGACCCGTTGGTCACTCGGGGAAGACTAACAATACTTTAAATTACAAATTTGCAGAGTGCTTGTGTAATACGGCGTAATCTTTCGCATTCAGCACAAAACGAGTGTAGACAATGTTTAAACCCTGTCACAATGCAGAGATAACCACATCGTAACAAACAGCATTGTTAGTCACCTCTTCTCCGGGCGGGAGCTGGGACTGCACGCACATGGTAAGAGGATGCCCTCACACATTTCCATGAAGATACACAGAGCTCGTACACTCTGGAATTTAGAAGGATGAGAGGGATCCTTATTGAAACACATTAGATTATTAAGGGTTTGGACACGCTAGAGGCAGGAAACATGTTCCCGATGTTGGGGGAGCCCAGAACCAGGGACCATAGTTTAAGAATAAGATAGGTAGACACTTCAAGAGTTCAGAGTCTTTCCTTTGAACATCACAGAGGACACTATCAAGGTGTCCAATTTTAGGCCAACATAACCATTACAATTCGTCAGTATAAAAATTTAGAATGGAGTTGAGGAAAAACTTTTTCAAACAGAGAGTTGTTAGTCTGTGGAATTCTCTGCCTCAGAGGGTGGTGGAGGCTGGTTCTCTGGATACTTTCAAGAGAGAGCTAGATAGGGCTCTTAAAGATAGCGGAGTCAAGGGGATATGGGGAGAAGGCAGGAACGGGGTACTGATTGGGGATGATCAGCCATGTTCACAGTGAATGGCGGTGCTGGCTCGAAGGGCCGAATGGCCTGCTCCTGCACCTATTGTCTATTGTCTAATGACAGAAACACTAGTGGATGTAGTCCGAATACATGTTTTCACCACCAGAACGATTGAATACGATACCAAAGAACTTTATTTATCGCAGGACAGAAATTGGTCTGCCAACAGGCATAACACACAACGAGAGACAGGAAACATGAAAATAAAGTGACGAGTTCAGGATTTGGGATGTGCAAAGATTGGGGAGGGGAAATGGGGAGTCAGTCTACCCCACGACAGAAGGGGGAGGGGTTATACAGTTTGATAGCCCCAGGGAAGGAAGGACCTCCTGTGGCGTTCTGTGCTGCATCTTGGTGGAACCAGTCTGTTGATCCATGTCCATATCATCCATTCCTTCTGATGAGGGGAAGCTGCTGCCTGAGACCTGGAGCAGGTGACGTGGACCTGATCCTGATCTCTGGTGCAGTCTGTGTGAAGTTTGCATGTTCCCATGGGTTTTCCCGTTTCCTCCCACATTCCAGAGATATGTGGGTTAGGAAGCTAATTGGCCAGTGTACATCGTCCTCGGTGTGCAGAACATGAGTTGATGGGACTGTGGGAAGTGTCAGGTGGGTTTAGCACGGATGAGTGTTTAAAGGCTGGTGCCGACTCTCAACATGCTTAAGAAACCATGTACTGGGATGAAGCACAGAGGAAAACAGTGTTCTCGTGCAGAAACCACAAGCAGTTAGCAAGAATGTGAGAGGGTAGTGAGCACGTGGGTCTTTATAGCAAACAGCTTGGAATCTGGAAATAGAGAAGTTTTATTACCATTGGCACTAGTTTATTACAGTCATGTGCACTGAGTTACAATGAAGGGCTACATTTTGCACGCTATCCAGGCACATCATACCACACATGGCTACATCCGGCAGCGCAAATGGGTAAATCAATCGAGTGCTGAATTTTGTGTTATAGTTACAGGGAAAGTGCTGTTAAAAAAGGTTTAAAGGCAGGGACAAGGTAAATTGGAAGATCGTGAAATCATCCTTCGTAGAGAAGGAGTTGTTGAATTTGCTGGTGTGTGCTATCGTTTCTGCGCAACGACAGAGAAAATGACTGGGGTACGAGTAGTCCTTGATTATGTTGGCTGCTTTCCAACTATCAAACGTTCCATCTCCTCCCCATTCTGTCGTGGGGTAGACTGAGACTGACTTTCCCCAATCTTTACACATTTCCCACGCCCTTCCACTCATCACTTTAATTTCATGTTTCATGTATTTTATGTTTTGTGTGTTTTGCGTTTTTATGACTGTTGGCAGATCAATTTCCCTCCTGGTATAAATCAATTATATCGACAGGTAGATGATCCGTGCTCAATATTGAATGGTAGGTTGGGCCTGGTTATGTAAGGGCTGCATTCCTTGTGTCCATCATCTATACATAACTAAAACTCTGATCTTGTTATCTCCCGGTTTGGTGGTCATTCTATTTGAGCAAAAACGGTTCACGATAGCATGTTTCATTCCCATCGGTTGAACGTCGTAAAAGTTAGCGAGGTTTAAAAATCTTAAAAGTCTTCCCCCGTCACTCCCCGGGATGGTCCACCCCTTCCTGCGCCATCACGTTTTTACTGGAGCTGAGGATGGCCAGCCCCAAGCAGCCCAGCCCCAAGCAGCCCAGCCCCAAGTGGCGCCAGCCCCAAGCAGCCCAGCCCCAAGCGGCCCAGCCCCAAGCAGCCCAGCCCCAAGCAGCCCAGCCCCAAGCAGCCAGTCCCAAGCAGCCCAGCCCCAAGCAGCCCAGCCCCAAGCAGCCCAGCGTCGGAGACCTGACCCAGCACAGCCCAGCGTCGGAGACCTGACCCAGCACAGCCCAGCGTGGGAGATGCAGCCCAAAGTCAGAGACCCAGCCCAGCCCGGAGTCGGAGAAGTCGCCGCTGTCACCAAACGAAAGCGGAGACTCTGATCCCGGCGGAGGAGAACAACCAGCGACCGCTGTGAGTCCCCATCGCACCGCAAATTCCAGCCATTACCCCTCTGGTCCCCATTGCTGACTCCTCCCCCCCTCCCCCCTGGCTCTTCCCCCGTCTTTTCTCCGAGCTCACTCCCCCCCCCCCCCCCCACCCACTCACCCCTCTTCCCCCACAACTCCCCCCTCCCACACACTCTCTCAGCCCACACAACCCCCACCCGCCCCGGGGGGGGGGGGGGAAGGGAGTGCTCGGGGGTGAGGAGAAATGAGCCGCGCCTGCGCAGTTAGGGGTTATGGGTGAGTGGTGGAATATTGCGTTGGGGAATGGGTCGCGTTGGGGGGCCAGGCCTCCCGTGTGACTGGGACTCAAGGGGTCCCACTTAGTCTAGTGTATCATAATCCTTTTGCAACATCAAATTCAAATTTCACTTTCATATCATCATTTCCATGTTCGAGCTGGTTCACACACAACAAAAGCTTTTCACTGGAGCTCGGCACATTGGACAAGAAACTAAAGCCATGTTCCAGTTTCACATCCACTTGTTGGTATTGGTTTATTTTTATCTTGTGTACCAAGATAAAGTAAAAAACACCATATGCTTGAGTACAGATTGACATAC
>JAWMAR010000205.1:541172-564081 GCA_036785375.1 Leucoraja ocellata | reverse complement strand
CACGTGACAATAATAAGCTAAAGTAAACTAAAACAGGATTAAATGTAGCAGGTACCAATCGTGCCATAAAGGTGCCAGGCACTGAGTATATGAAACGAGAGAGGGTCTAACCACCTACCCTTGAAGTAAGTGGCAAAACCTTTGCCAAGTTCACCACTATTTAGTTTAGTTTAGAGAAACAGCGCAGAAACAGGCCCACCAAGGCCACGCTGACAAGCGTTCCCTGCACAACACACGCTAGGGACAATTTACATTTATACCAAGCCAATTAACCTACAAACTTGTACATCTTTGGAGCGTGGGAGAAAAACAACTTTTTTGGAGAAAACACACGCGGTCATGTGAAGAACGTGACTCCAAACTCCAAACTGACAGCACCCGTATCCGGGATCGAACCTGGGTCTCTGGCGCTGTAAGGCAGCAACTCTACCACCGTGACGTGAAAATCTCTGAGACCGTTCACGTGAGCACCCTAGCTGTCAGAGTAGGTCAGAGACTGGATTTCACATGTTGAGTGATTCACATCCTAATGTTGCAATGCCATCCCGCCCCACATCTGCACAAGCCGCAAGTCAGGCTTGTGATGGGACACTTTCCACCGGCCCCGATGAATGCAGATCGAACACCAGCCAAGAAGCCCCTTTATCATTAAGGGCAAAGTAGTCCAGCTGATTGTGCCCCCCCCCCCCCTCACCACCCTGAACAGTCATGGTGGTGAATCTGTGGAATTATTTGCCACAGAAGACTGTGGAGGCCAAGTCAATGGATATTTTTAAGGCAGAGATAGATAGATTCTAGATCAGAATGCGTGTCAGGCTTATGGGGAGAAGGCAGGAGAATGGGGTTAGGAGAGAGAGGTAGATCAGCCATGATTGAATGGTAGTAGACTTGATGGGCTGAATGGCCTCATTCTTCTCCTATCGCACGACCTCATGAACACTCTCACTATCACGGCCCACAGTGGCTGCAGTCTGCATCCTCCAGATAACGCAGCATAGTTACTCACCCAGGCAACTCTGATAGTGCCCTCCATAAACAGCCACTCTGTGGAGATAAGGCAAGGGATAACAACCTTGAGTAAACAGTGAATTTGTACCATTTCCGAGTAAGTGCCCCTCGCTCCAAACCCGACACTGATTCTGTGGACTCGTGCATGAGGAACTCTCACTCAGAATGAGCTCATTCGGGCACTGAGTGGCTCTAACTGGAATCTGGTGAAAACGAACTAAACTGCAGCAAGAACTCAGCCAGTCGAGCAGCATCAGTTCAGGCCAAGGATCGGCTGGAGAACATGAATCAAGTGGTGCTGCTGGTAGAGCTGCTCCCTCACAGCGCCAGAGACCCGGGTTCCATCCTGACCTCGGGTACTGCCTGTGCGGAGTTTGCACGTTCTCCCCGTGACCGCGTGGGTTTCCCTCCGGGTGCTCCTGTTTCTTCCCACATTCCGAAGATAGTCGTAGCGTTTTACAGCACAACAGTCCCCTCGGCCCAACTTGCCTACATGGCCCATCTACACTAGTCCCACCTGCCTGCATTTGGCCCATATCCCTCTAAACTTGTCCTATTCATGTACCTGCCTAAACATCTCTTAAACATTGTGATAATCCCAGCCTCAACTACCTCCTCTGGCTGCTCGTTCCATACACCCAACACCCTCTGTGCTGAAAGGATTTGCAGGTTAATTGACATGTAAACAATTGCCCAATGTTGGGAAGTACATGCATACAATGGGACAATGTAGAACTCATGTGAACAGGTGATTGCTGGTTGGCATGGGCTGAAGAGCCTGTTTCCATGATGTACCTTTCAACCCGTCAAACGGTAACTTTGGTGCAGTCTCAAACTGTGTGTTATCCTCGCCCAGAATCACCAGTGAGTTTGTGCAGCGAAGATAGACACAAAAAGCTGGAGTGACTCAGCAGGACAGGCAGCATCTCTGGAGAGAAGGGATGGGTGACGTTTCGGGTGGAGACCCTTCATCAGACAGTGAATCTTGTACAGTGAATGTCCGCCACCCTGTACAAACCTTGGCTCCATACAGTCAGACAGTGATTGGCCCTTACCCTGAATGAAACGTGACTGTGCAGTCGGGTAACGGGCCCTCAGTCTGAAGAAATGACAGAGGACTATAATGTGGGAAAGGTGAGATCAACTACGCTGGCACACAAAAGTACAGTATTTGTTAAAATGATTGGATAGGTTTTATGCTGAATGGTTCAATGATGCCTTTATTTGTCACATGAACAAAGGCACAAAGAAATTATTTTCTTGCATTCAGTCACGTATTGCCATACCTAAGCATATCCCCGATTAGCAAAGCGTACAGAAATAGTCTGCTGAGCCCGCATGCAAGAGGTGCCAGGTTTTGGTTCCATTTGCAAAGTCCAGCCCGCACTCTAGTTCTTATGAGCGGTGCCCGATCCAGGCGAGCCCCAGGCTGCTGCAGGGGCTCCAGCAATAGGCCTTCCTTGGGCACCACGTCCCTCTCCTCGCCCATCCACCTTTTCCCGTGATGAATTATCGTCGCTTTTCGCATGTTGAATTTTCGTCGCCTTTTGTATGCTGAAATTTCGGCGCTTTTCGTGTGCTGAAATTGCGTCAGTTTTCACCTCCTGACATTCAGTTGCATTTCACGTCCTGAAGTTTGCCGTTTTTCGCGTCGTGATTTGCGTCGCTTTTTGCGTCCTCAATTTTCCTCACTTTTCCCATCCTGAATTTTTGTCACTTTTGGTGTCCAAAATTTTTGTACCTTTACTAATCCTGAATTTACATACCTTTCTGCGTCCTTAATTTTGGTCCCGTTTTGTATCCTAAATGTTTGTCACGCCCTGAATTTTTGTAGTTTTTCGCGTGCTGGATTTCCGCATACTTAAGGGTTGACCTTGAGGATGCTTTGGGCCCGGGCCCGGCCCCAGTTCCCTCTCCTCGCCTCCAGCCTCGCCCATCGGTTCCGTCATGTCTCCATCCCCCTGGTCTCTCGTCTTCGGGTGAATGTTTAATGGGACCTATGTGCCCCGATGCAGGAGACATGTTCCCGATGTTGGGGGAGTCCAGAACCAGGGGCCACAGTTTAAGAATAAGGGGTAGGCCATTTAGGACGGAGATGAGGAAAACACTTTTTCACCCAGTCTGTGGAATTCTCTGCCCCAGAAGGCAGTGTAGGCCAATTCTCTGGGTGCTTTCAATAGAGAGTTAGATAGAGCTCTTAAAGATAGCGGAGTCAGGGGATGTGGGAAGAAGGCAGGAACGGGGTACTGAATGTGGATGATCAGCCATGATCACAGTGAATGGCGGTGTTGGCTCAAAGGGCCGAATGGCCTACTCCTGCACCTATTGTCTATTGTCTTCATGCACCAGTACTGAAGGCCAGCAGTTAAAGCAAGAGGTCGTAGTCCTAGCCTTTCGTGGATTTCGTAGAGTAAAAATGTTGTTGTTCCAATTTGACAGGGTGAGCCTACACTAGACAACGGTCTACATTTTTGGTCTTGTGATAGAACATAGAATAGTACAGCACAGGAACAGGCCCTTCATCCCATCATGTCTGTGCTGAACATGATGCCAAATTAACCCATCTTCATGCACATGATCCATTCCCTCCATTCCCTGCCCATTCATGTGTCTACCTGAATGCCTCATTAACATCACTATCGTAAATGCTTCTTGTACGATGATGCAGGCAAGTCCCCATCGATCCCATGCATCTTAGTTTTTTCTGGATCAGCCTACCATGAAGAACTTTATCACTAAAATTCAAGTGCCCCACCATCAACGCTCACCTTTGTCACCTCCTCAAAAGACTTCAACCAAGTCCTTGGACAAAGCCAAGGTGACTCTCCCTAATTAGCCCATTATCTTCCAAATGCAAGCCGTTTAACTGGGGACTGTGTTTGGCACTGACATTGTGGGCCGAAGTCCTGTGCTGTTCTGTGTACTGACTGGGCTGAAGGGCTAAAGAACGGCCGATGGAGTTTAATTAAGATAAATGTGAGGTATTGCATTTTGGTGGGGCACACCAGGTCAGGAGTTGCACAGTGAATGGTTGGGCCCTGGGGAGTGTTGTGGGGGTGCATGGACATCGTGCCAAGAAAGTGGCCAGACGCGTGGACAAGGTGGTGAAGGAGGTGCTTGGCATGTGCACGCTCACCGGTCATTGAGTGCTGAGTTGGTTCACAGATATTGTGAGGCCACTATTAAGTACCGTGTACAGCTCTGGTCACCCCACAACAGGAAGGATATCCAAAGGTGCAGAGGAGATTTACAAGGATGTGAGTGGTTCAGTAGCCTTTGATTTGTGAGGAGAGGCTGGACAGGCTGGGCCTTTTTTCCCCTTGAGCGAAGGAGGCTGTGGGGCGCCCTTACAGACAGCACGGTAAGGGCGTTTGTACATTCTCCCCGTGACCGCGTGGTTTTTCTCCGAGATCTTCGGTTTCCTCCCACACTGTATCTCGAAACTAAACTGTTTGTCTCTACAAATGCTGCTTCCCCCGCTTAGACCCTTCAGCTGTTTGTTGTTAAGTAGCGCAGTGAATCGGCTGCAGCGGTGTGGGTGAGGGTGGCTTTTTAGGTCAGTGTTTTGAGAAACCAAAGAGGGAAACGTGCTATTTTAGAACTAATATTGTGTAATGAGAGAGTTGAGGAACAGTGATCATGTGCTGGGCAGGGCTTAAGCTAGAATGACAGGGGGGGGGGGGGGGGGGGGGGGGGAGGGGGGGTAGGACTAGAAGCATGGTGAGCAGGAGATAAAAACAAGGATAGATATAGAAGCCAGCAGTACGCGAGAACAGAAGACTGGAGATCAGGGGCAAGAGGAACGGGTAAGACGGTTCAAAATATCAAAAGGCAAAAGACTAATATATTGTTTATTGGACAATTATTGTGGAAGGTTCTCGGGGATAGGATTTATGTACCTTTGGAAAGACAGAGACCGATTCGGGATTGCTTTTGACCAGAAATTCTGTCTCTCAGTCTGAAGAAGGGTCTCGACCCAAAATGTCACCCATTCCTTCTCTCCAGAGATGCTGCCTGTCCCGCTGAGTTACTCCAGCATTTTGTGTCGATCTTCGCTAATTTGATAGTTTTTGGAGGAGATTTAAAAAATAAAAAAGAGAGATTGATGAAGACATAGCGGTAGATGTTGTCCAGAAATAACTTAGTCATTCGACATGATTCCAAAGATTAATGCACATTCGATCCAAGGTGGTTTGACTCAGTGGGACTATAATTGACTTGGTGATGGGAAGCAGGCGTAAAGTGTGGAAGGACATTTGTGTGATTGAAAGTCAGTGGTAATAGTGTGTTGCAGGGATCGGTGCTTTTTGTGATGTGGGTTAATGGATTCTTAATTCTGTGGATGTCCTGCATAATGAGGAATGTTGTCCCAGGCTTCAGCAGGATGCAGCTCAAATGACAAGTTGGACGGAGTGTTGGCAGATGAAGGTTAAACTCAGCAAATGCAGTGTGTCGTGTTTTGTGAAGCCATACAGTGGTCGGACATACAAGGAGAGATTGGGCAGGCTAAGACACAAGCATTGCCCCCAGTCCCTTGTGGTTCGAACCCTATTTGGAAGTCACAGTGTTTAATAGCCTGGTGGTTGTTGGGAAGAAACTGCTCCTGAACGTGGATGTTACAGTTTTCAGTCTCCTATCCTTTCTTCCCGATGGCAGCAGTGGGAGGAGAGGGTGGTGTGGGCCTCTGATGATGCTGGCTGCCCTTTTGAGTTAGCGATTCCAGTTGGCTCGCTCGTGTGTCAGACGATGCAGCTCGCCGTCGGCTTCTGTCATCGTCCAACATGTTGACAGAATTGTTGCCCGAAGCGTCACAGAGTGCAGCGCGTCGTCGCTTCCAGGGATCGCCACGAGGACGTTTTTGTCATGACCCCCAGCGATTCCAGTTAACCATATAACCATATAACAATTACAGCACGGAAACAGGCCATCTCGGCCCTACACGTCCGTGCCGAACAACTTTTTTTCCCTTAGTCCCACCTGCCTGCACTCATACCATAACCCTCCATTCCCTTCTCATCCATATGCCTATCCAATTTATTTTTAAATGATACCAACGAACCTGCCGCCACCACTTCCACTGGGAGCTCATTCCACACCGCTACCACTCTCTGAGTAAAGAAGTTCCCCCTCATATTACCCCTAAACTTCTGTCCCTTAATTCTGAAGTCATGTCCTCTTGTTTGAATCTTCCCTATTCTCAAAGGGAAAAGCTTGTCCACATCAATTCTGTCTATCCCTCTCATCATTTTAAAGACCTCTATCAAGTCCCTCCCTTAACCTTCTGCGCTACAGAGAATAAAGACCTAACTTATTCAACCTTTCTCTGTAACTTAGTTGTTGAAACCTAGGCAACATTCTAGTAAATCTCCTCTGTACTCTCTCTATTTTGTTGACATCCTTCCTATAATTGGGTGACCAAAATTGTACACCATACTCCAGATTTGGTCTCACCAATGCCTTGTACAATTTTAACATTACATCCCAGCTTCTATACTCAATGCTCTGATTTATAAAGGCTAGCATACCAAAAGCTTTCTTTACCACCCTATCTATATGAGATTCCACCTTCAAGGAACTATGCACGGTTATTCCCAGATCCCTCTGTTCAACTGTATTCCAGTTAACCATTTTGGTATGGTAGCCTTTATAAATCAGAGCATTGAGTATAGAAGCTGGGATGTAATGTTAAAATTGTACAAGGCATTGGTGAGACCAATTTTGGAGTATGGTGTACAATTTTGGTCGCCCAATTATAGGAAGGATGTCAACAAAATAAAGAGAGTACAGTGGAGATTTACTAGAATGTTGCCTGGGTTTCAACAACTAAGTTACAGAGATAGGTTGAATAAGTTAGGTCTTTATTCTCTGGAGCGTAGAAGGTTAAGGGGAGGGACTTGATAGAGGTCTTTAAAATGATGAGAGGGATAGACAGAGTTGATGTGGACAAGCTTTTGCCTTTGAGAATAGGGAAGATTCAAACAAGAGGACATGACTTCAGAATTAAGGGACAGAACTTTAGCGGTAATATGAGGGGGAACTTCTTTACTCAGAGAGTGGTAGCGGTGTGGAATGAGCTTCCAGTGGAAGTGGTGGAGGCAGGTTCATTGGTATCATTTAAAAATAAATTGGATAGGCATGTGGATGAGAAGGGAATGGAGGGTTATGGTATGAGTGCAGGCAGGTGGGACTAAGGGAAAATAATTGTTCGGCACGGACTTGTAGGGCCGAGATGGCCTGTTTCCGTGCTGTAATTGTTATATGGTTATATGGTTATATTCTTCAATTCCCTACCATTTACCATGTACGTCCTATCTCCTTCGATGGTGGGGAGGTCAGTACACGTGACAGACTGGGCAGTGTTCATCACTTTTTGCAATCTCCTTTATTCCTGGACGTTCAAGCCGCTGAAACAGGCCATGACGCAACCAGTCGATATGCTCTCCCCTCTACAGCTGTAGAAGTTTGAGAGAGTATCATCGGTGGACATACCGAACCTCCTCAATCTTCTAAGGAAGTCGGTACGTTGATAAGCTTTCTTTGTGAGTGAATCAATCTGCCAGGTCCAGGACGGAGCTTCCTCGGTCAGGAATTAGAAGTTTTGGACCCTCTCCACCACCATCCCATCGATGAAGACAGTTTTGTGGATCCTCGACCTTCCTCTTCTGAAATCTTTCTACTGACATTGAGGGCAAGGTGGTTGTTCTGGCACCATGTGGTCAGTTGATTGATTCAGTTTAGTTTATTGTCACGTGCACCGAGGTACAGTGAAATAATAATAATATATTTTATTGCTTTATGAAAAGCTTTGTGTTGCATGTTAGCCAGTCAGTACAAAGACAAATCATGATTACAAATTGAGCCGATTACAGTGTACAAAAACATGATAAGGGAATAACGTGTAGTGCGAGGTAAAGCCAGCAAAGTCCGATCAAGGATAGTCCGAGGGTCATCAAAGAGGTAGATAGTTGTTCAGCACTGCTCCCTGGTTGTGGTAGGATGATTCCGTTGCCTGATAACAGCTGGGAAGAAACTGTCCCTGAATCTGGAGGTGTGCGTTTTCACACTTCTGTACCTTGTGATCGATGGGTGAGGGGAGAAGAGGGAGTGGCCAGGGTTCAACTCGTCCTTGGTTATGCTGGCGGCTGTGCCGTGGCAAGGGTCTCTAGGGATTCCCTAGTGTCCTACCATTAAGGTAAATGTCCTACCCTCCTTTGACCTTGCGGAGCGCTTCACTTCACACTGATCACGATTGCATTCCATTTGCCAATTCTGTGCCTAACTTTCCAGCAAATTAATATCTAATATAATCCTTGCGGTACACAATATCGTGATCTTATAAAATAGTTTGAGGTGATAGGTGTAAGGTATTAGGGAAGTCAACCAGGGCATAACCTTGGAGAAACTCAGCGGGTGAGGCAGCATCTATGGAGCGAAGGAAATAGGCAACGTTTTTTGGGGCCGAAACCCTTCTTCAGACTGAAGGACAGATCAGTCTGAAGAAGGCAACGTTTCGGGCCGAAACCCTATTTCCTTCGCTCCATAGATGCTGCCTCACCCGCTGAGTTTCTCCAGCATTTTTTGTCTACTTTCGATTTTTCCAGCATCTGCAGTTCCTTCTTAAATAATAAGAGTATGGTACATCGTTCCCTGGAGGTGGTATCTCTGGTAGATAGGGTGACGGAGAAGGCTTTTGTCACCTTGGCCTTCGTCAGTCAGGGTATTGTAGCAATGTTACAAAATTTTGAGATTTTAAAAATCAAGTCTGCAATTTATCCCATCAGATAAAGCATAACAATAAGTTTAATTTGACACCAAATTCACTTTCATATCTCAAGTATTAAAAAAGTTATGGCCATTTTCATACTCGGAAATTAGCATCTTGTTCCCTATTGATTTTCAATGGACATTACAAAAAAGCTGTGATCTTGGATAATCAAAAGCCCATTTCTTAAGGAAAGATTAACATTTTTAAATAGCCTAAGTGTCCAAAGATTATTCACAAATAATTCACAATATAACATGATTTTTATATCTAATTTACATTAATTTATAGGCCAAATGGAAGGAATTTAGTGTTCAATTGCTGTAAATAAATGCCCATTTAAATCGGCTTTCTAGTGGGTTCATGTGAACGCGCTGGTTTAGAACGTTGACATCGCGCTGGATTTGTGCCCTCAAATGCCGAGAAAAATACTGCGGGATATAAAAAGCCCAAAATGAACTACTCGCTATAGATTACTTGATATATAGGGTTACATATATGCCCCATTTAATGTAAAAATAAGGTACATACCTTTAATTGTTTGCTTTATAAAACCCTGGGGCTGCGAGAGGTTGCGGAATGAGACAGTAATTTTAAACTATTATAACTATATTATCGAGGCCTATAAAACTAATAATACCTTTTGCGACCGGGTCTTGCAGCGATTTTTCGTTAATGATTTACTAGGCTGAACATCTGCGATTAGTACAGCCTAGTAAAAATCGCGTTTTAAACCCGCCCCCTCCAAACAGCGCCAAAATCGCGGACCTGGCTGTGGGCAGATTCCCAATGGCGATTCAGGTAGGTTTTGTAACATACCTAGGTATTGAGTATAGAACTTGAACCATTATGCTGCGGTTGTACAGGATGTTAGTGAGGCCGTATGTGGGGTATTGTGCTCAGTTTTGGTCACTTTGCTGAAGGAAAGATGCCATTAAGCTGGGAAGAGTGCTATTGAGATTTAGGAGGATGTAGCCAGGACCCAAGGGCCTGATCTACAGCGACAGGCTGGGACTTTACTCCTTGGAGTGCGTGAGGCTGAGGGATGATCTTTTAGAGGTGGCTAAATTGATGAGGAGAACAGATAGAATCAACAGTCTTTGTCCCTAGGATACAGGAATCAAGGACAAGACCGCATAGGTTTAAGGTGAGGGGGGAAAGATTTAAGGGGCAGGTTTTCCATACAGAGGGTTGTGGATATTTGGAACGAGCTTCGAGAGGAGGGGCAATAACAACATTATGGAATCATTTGGACAGGGTCCTGGATAGGAACCGGGTCTGGAGAGATATGGAACTAGTTTCAATGGAGGCATCTTGGTTGGCATGTGTTGGGTCGGAGGGCCAGTTTTGGTGCCGTTTGACTCTAAGACAGAACAGAGGAGAGAACTTTGTAAGCAGTTTGATAGTGAGAAGCAACTGTTTATCGTGAATAAAGGGCGTTTTCGTGCAACTGGGAGGAGTTGACTAAGTGGACGGAGTCGATTAGATTAGCAGGCAGGACAATGGAAAAGCAGTGGCAGAATTTCAGCAAACGTAATATATACTCGGCAGTATGTACCCAAGGAGGAGGAAAGATTGCAGGGACGGGCTGAGCCCATGGTGGCTGACCAAGGGAGATAAGGATGGGGCGTGCGGTGGAAGGGGGAAATGTATTAGGAGGCAAAAGTTAGTTGTAGACTGTGACAAATTCAGAATTCAAAAAGGGAGGACAAAGTGGATAATAGAGAAAAAAACTGAGGGCAAACTAGCGAAGGATATGTGAAAAAAATAGACAGTGGGAAATCTGAAGGCTTGGGTTATTGAGGACGAGGGTGGTTGGTGTGTAGAACGAGTTACCAGAAGTGGTGAAGCAAAGAGATACAATTACAATGGACAAGTTCATGAATAGAGTAGACGGTGGGGGGGGGGGGGATAGAGGCCTAATGCAGGCAAGCAGGACGCACGTTGATAGGTGTCGACATTGGTCACGGTCAGTTTCCGTGGAGTACAGCTGTACATTTCAATTAATCCTTGCCTGTAATAGGGAGAGAGAAGGGGCGATGAACATTGATTCATCCCCTGGAGAAGGAGGGTGGGAAATAGTGTTTGAGAACAAGGGCCCAGAGGACCCAGTCTACGGGTCTTCCAGTCATGGATATTTCCACTCACGGAATTAGCATATCGCGACCATAGGTTTGAGGCGATGTACACTGGAGTGCACATGAGTACCGACAAGCCGCACAGGAGGATGACGGGTAGTGCCACAGACTAGGGTTCGATCCCGACTAGGGGTGCTGCCGGTACGGAGTTTGCACCATCTCCCTGTGACCACGCATGTTTTCTGCACTTGCTCCGGTTTCCTCCCACATTCCAAAGACGTGCAGGTTTGCAGGTTAATTGGCTTGTGTAAAATTGTATCTAGTGTATAAGACGGTGGTAGTATACGGGGCGATCACTGGTTGGCGTGGACTCGGTGGGCCAAAGAGCCAGTTCCACCAAGATGCAGACAGTTTAGTTTAGTTTAGAGATACAGCGTGGAAACAGGCCCTTCGGCCCAGCGGGGCCGTGCCGACCAGCGATCCCAGCACATTAAAGGGCCTGGCCCACTTTCACGACCTAATTCACGACCTTTTTTACTCGTGGCCATTTTTTATCAGGCTAGAAAAAAAGCCCCAACCTACTTGGTGCCACGAGTAACTACGACTAGCATCACGACCTGCTACGACCTACCTACATAGAAACATAGAAAATAGGTGCAGGAGTAGGCCATTCGGCCCTTCGAGCCTGCACCGCCATTCAATATGATCATGGCTGATCATCCAACTCAGTATCCTGTACCTGCCTTCTCTCCATACCCCCTGATCCCTTTAGCCACAAGGGCCACATCAAACTCCCTCTTAAATATAGCCAATGAACTGGCCTCAACTACCTTCTGTGGCAGAGAATTCCAGAGATTCACCACTCTCTGTTTGAAAAATGTTTTTCTCATCTCGGTCCTAAAAGATTTCCCCTTTATCCTTAAACTGTGACCCCTTGTTCTGGACTTCCCCAACATCGGGAACAATCTTCCTGCATCTAGCCTGTCTAACCCCTTAAGAATTTTGTACGTTTCTTTAAGATCCCCCCTCAATCTTCGAAATTCTAGCGAGTACAAGCCGAGTCTATCCAGTCTTTCTTCATATGAAAGTCCTGACATCCCAGGAATCAGTCTGGTGAACCTTCTCTGTACTCCCTCTATGGCAAGAATGCCCTTCCTCAGATTAGGAGACCAAAACTGTACGCAATACTCCAGATGTGGTCTCACCAAGACCCTTTACAACTACAGTAGAACTTCCCTGCTCCTATACCCAAATCCTTTTGCTATGAATGCTAACATACCATTCGCTTTCTTCACTGCCTGCTGCACCTGCATGCCTACTTTCAATGACTGGTGTACCATGACACCCAGGTCTCATTGCATCTCCCCTTTTCCTAATCGGCCACCATTCAGGTGATAGTCTATTTTCCTGTTTTTGCTACCAAAGTGAATAACCTCACATTTATCCACATTATACTACATCTGCCATACATTTGCCCACTCACCCAGCCTATCCAAGTCATCTTGCAGCCTCCTAGCATCCTCCTCACAGCTAACACTGCCCCCCAGCTTCGTGTCATCCGCAAACTTGGAGATGTTGCATTCAATTCCCTCGTCCAAACCATTAATATATATTGTAAATAGCTGGGGTTCCAGCACTGAGCCTTGGGGTACCCCACTAGTCACTGCTTGCCATTCTGAAAAGGACCCGTTTACTCCTACTCTTTGCTTCCTGTCTGCCAGCCAGTTCTCTATCCACATCAATACTGAACCCCCAATACCGTGTGCTTTAAGTTTGTCTACTAATCTCTTATGTGGGACCTTGTCGAAAACCTTCTGAAAGTCCAGATATAACACATCCACTGGTTCTCTCTTATCCACGCTACTAGTTACCTCCTCGAAAAATTCTATAAGATTCGTCAGACATGATTTACCTGTCATAAATCCATGCTGACTTTGTCCAATGATTTCGCCACTTTCCAAATGTGCTGCTATCCCATCTTTAATAAATGATTCTAGCAGTTTCCCCACTACCGATGTTAGACTAACTGGTCTGCAATTCCCCGTTTTCTCTATCCCTCCTTTTTTTTAAAAGTGGGGTTACATTAGCTACCCTCCAATCCTCAGGAACTACTCCAGAATCTAAAGAGTTTTGAAAAATGATCACTAATGCATCCACTATTTCTGGGGCTACTTCCTTAAGTACTCTGGGATGCAGCCTATCTGGCCCTGTGGATTTATCGGCCTTTAATCCATTCAATTTACCTAACACCACTTCCCGGCTAACCTGGATTTCACTCAATTCCTCCATCTCATTTGACCCGCGGTCCCCTGCTATTTCCGGCAGATTAATTATGTCTTCCTGAGTGAAGACAGAACCAAAGTAGTTATTCAATTGGTCTGCCATGTCCTTGTTCCCCATGATCAATTCACCTGTTTCTGACTGCAAGGGGCCTACATTTGTTTTAATTAATCTTTTTCTCTTCACATATCTATAAAAACCTTTGCAGTCAGTTTTTATGTTCCCTGCCAGTTTTCTTTCATAATCTATTTTCCCTTTCCTAATTAAGCCCTTTGTCCTCCTCTGCTGGACTGAATTTCTCCCAGTCCTCTGGTAGGCTGCTTCTTTTTGCTAATTTGTATGCTTTTGTTTTGTTTTGTTTTGATACTATTCCTGATTTCCCTTGTTATCCACGGATGCACTACCTTCCCTGATTTATTCTTTTGCCAAACTGGGATGAACAATTGGTGTAGTTCATCCATGCAGCCTTTAAATGCCTTCCATTTCATATCCACCGTCAACCCTTTAAGAATTAATTGCCAGTCAATGTTGGTAAATTCACGTCTCATACCCTCAAAGTTACCTTTCTTTAAGTTCAGAACCATTGTTTCTGAATTAATTATGTCACTCTCCATCCTAATGAAGAACTCAACCATATTATGGTCACTCTTGCCCAAGGGGCCACGCACAACAAGACTGCTAACTAACCCTTCCTCATTACTCAATACCTAGTCTAGAATAATAATAATAATAAATTTTATTAATGGGCGCCTTTCAAGAGTCTCAAGGACACCTTACAAAAATGTAGCATGTAGAGGAAAAACATGTAAGCGGAATGAAATAAATAGTAGAGACATGACTAGTACACAAAGTAAAGACAGAATTCAATTCAAAACACAATATGAGGCAATTAAAGCACAGATGAAAAGGGAGGGGGACGTGGGGCTAAGGATAGGCAGAGGTGAAGAGATGGGTCTTGAGGCGGGACTGGAAGATGGTGAGGGACACGGAATTGCGGAGCAGTTGGGGGAGGGAGTCCCAGAGCCTGGGAGCTGCCCTGGAGAAGGCTCTGTCCCCAAAACTGCGGAGGTTGGATTTGTGGATGGAGAGGAGACCGGCTGATGTGGATCTGAGGGACCATGAGGGTTGGTAGGGGGAGAGGAGGTCAGTGACATATGGAGAGGGGGGGGGGGGGGGCAGATGGTGGAGGGCTTTGTAGGTGAGGACCAGGATTTTGTAGGTGATCCGGTGGGAGATGGGAAGCCAGTGAAGTTGTTTGAGGACTGGAGTGATGTGATGCCAGGATTTGGTGTGGGTGATGAGTCGGGCGGCTGCGTTCTGGACCAGTTGGAGTCGGTTGATGTAGGTGGAGCTGATGCCAAGGAGAAGTGAGTTGCAATAGTCCAGTCGGGAGGAGATGAAGGCATGGATGAGTCTTTCAGCAGCGGGAGGTGTGAGAGAGGGTCTGATTTTGGCGATGTTGCGGAGGTGAAAGAAGGAGGTTTTAATGACATGGCGGATGTGAGGCTCAAGGGAGAGGGTGGAATCAAAGATCACGCCAAGGTTGCGGGCCTGGGGAGATGGGGAAACAGTGGTGCCGTCGATGGTGAGAGTGGGGTTATTGATTTTGCTGAGTGTGGATTTGGAGCCTTTGAGGAGGAATTCTGTCTTATCGCTGTTGAGTTTGAGGAAGTTATGTTGCATCCAGGTTTTTATAGCTGACAAACAGGAGTTGATATGGGAGAGGGGGGGGGGGGGGGGGGGTTGTGGGGGAATTTGGTGCTGAGGTAGATCTGGGTGTCATCGGCGTAACAGTGGAAGTCCAGGTTGAAGTGGCGGAGTATCTGACCAAGGGGGAGGATGTAGATGATGAAGAGGAGGGGGCCGAGTACGGAGCCTTGGGGAACGCCTTGAGTGACTGTGGCTGTAGCAGAGGTGTGGTTGTGGAGAGAGATGAAGTGGGATCTGCTCTCTCGTTGGTTCCCCTACATGTTGGTTTAGAAAACTATCCCACATACATTCCAAGAAATCCTCTTCCTCAGCACCCCTGCCAATTTGATTCACCCAATCTATATGTAGATTGAAGTCACCCATTATAACTGTTTTACCTTTGTTGCACGCATTTCTAATTTCCTGTTTGATGCCATCGCCAACTCCACTACTACTGTTAGGTGGCCTGTGCACAACTCCGACTAGCGTTTTCTGCCCCTTAGTGTTTTGCAGCTCTACCCATATTGATTCCACATCCTCCAAGCTAATGTCCTTCCTTTCTATTGCGTTAATCTCCTCTCTAACCAGCAATGCGACCCCACCTCCTTTTCCTTTCTGTCTATCCCTCCTGAATATTGAATATCCCTGGATGTTCAGCTCCCAGCCTTGGTCACCCTGGAGCCATGTCTCCGTGATCCCAACTATATCATAGTCATTAATAGCTATCTGCACATTCAACTCATCCACCTTATTACGAATGCTCCTTGCATTGAGACACAAAGCCTTCAGGCTTGTTTTTACAACACTCTTACCCCTTATACAATTATGTTGAAAAATGGCCCTTTTTGATTTTTGCCCTGGATTTGTCTGCCTGCCACTTTTACTTTTCACCTTGCTACCTATTGCATTTACCCTCATTTTACACCCCTCTGTCTCTCTGCTCACACATTTAAGAAAGCCACCACCTCTTATTCTCTGTTTATTATATTTTTCTTCTTTCCCCCCTACATGTTGGGTCGGAGTGCTTCCCTTCTCTACCTTGTGCCTCACACACTTACTAGCTTTCTCTATTTGAGTCCCTCCCCCCAACCGTTCTAGTTTAAAGTCTCCGCAGAAGCCATTGCAAATCTCCCCGCCAGGATATTGGTCCCCCTCGGGTTCAAGTGCAACCCATCCTTTTTGTACAGGTCACACCTTCCACAAAAGAGGTCCCAATGATCCAGAAGCTTGAATCCCTGCCCTCTGCACCAGTCCTTCAGCCACGCATTTATCCTCCACCTCGCTTAATTCCTACTCTCATTGTCGCGTGGCACAGGCAGTAATCCCGAGATTGTTACCTTTGCAGTCCTTCTCCTTAACTCTCTTCCTAACTCCCTAAATTCTCCTTTCAGGACCTCTTCTCTTTTTCTACCTGTGACCTCTTACGATCTAGTGATGACCATGCTGCGAGTATGAGTCAAGGGCAAACTCAGCAGTGGTCATGAATAGGTCGTGAAAGTGGGACAGGCCCTTTACTCCATCCTACACCCACTAGGGACAATTTTTACATTTACCAAGCCAATTAAACTACAAACCTGTACGTCTTTGGAATGTGGCAGGAAACCGAAGATCTCAGAGAAAACCCACGCAGGTCATGGGGAGAACATACCAGCTCCGTGCAGACAGCACCCGTAGTCGAGATCAAACCCAGGTCTCCAGCGCTGCATTCGCTGTGAGGCAGCAACTCTACCGCTGCGCCACCGTGACCGCCCTAATGGAGAATAAATATTTAAATGGAGAATATATTACAGAAGTCGCGGCATTTCCCTGGGATTTTGGATCTTTGTGCAAGAATCACAGAAAGCTGGCTGACACTCAGCAGGGATAGTGTGAGTGTTATGGAATTTGGAACCTTATTCCAAGAGGGGGCAGAGTCTTAACAAAGAGGAGTCTTAATTCAACTGTAGAAGTCACGAGTGAGGGCATCCTAACCCTGCTCCACATGATTTTATAAACTTCCATGGAGCACTGTCGGGCTTTCTATGCTCTGCAAAAAAAGCCCCAGTCTATCCAGTCCCTCCTTGTAACGCAAGCTCTCCAAGTCGTGCCGATATCCTTGTGTTGTGAGGCAAGTGAAACTTTCACTACTCGTAATTTACTTAACATTATTTAAGCTTTAAGCAACTTATTTCTTTGATACATAAACTCAGAAACGTCTGGCAAACATGGCTGATTCCGCAGGCATTTCCTGCCCGAAATACTCCGCACATGCGCACACTCCGGAAATGTCCTGCACATGTGCACATGCGCCCACTTCATTCTCCCCTCCTATTTATAAGTTGAGACGGTCAGGAGGTTTAGTGCGTCTTGATGACCGTCGCAGAACTGGAGCCTCAGGAGATAATGGTGTTTCAATAGCTGGTGGTAGATATATTGCTTGCCCATCAACTTCACTCATATTGTTATTTAGATTTACAATTTTAGAATTTCTTATAGAAGTTTCCATAGGGGATGATGGGAGTGTTGGAGGATGTTCTCGATTAGTGTTATCAAGAAGTGACGGAGCTGATGGAGAAGATGGACATGGTGCAAGGTCACGAAGTGAGACAGTTGACTGACGTCCATCCCGATACTTGATAGTTGCATAAGAAGGGTTGACATCAGTCAGTTCAACTTCATCAACAAAAGACTCATTCTTATATGATCGGACATAACGACGAAGCACCACAGGCCCAGGGCTCGTCAACCATGATGGCAGAGAAGTACCACTAGAAGAACGCCGTTTGAAGTTAAAGAACCGCTCGTGTGGAGTAGTATTGGTAGCAATTGACAGTAGAGATCTGATGGAGTGTAATGCATCTGGTAGAACACATTCCCATTGCTGATCTGGTATATCATTTGACTTTAAAGCCAGTTTCACTGCTTTCCAAATGATTCCGTTATAACTCTCAACCTGACCATTTCCAATAGGATGATATGGTGTTGTTTTCCTCTCTTAGAAAGGTAGTCTTTTAAATCTTTTGACAGGAATGAGGTGCCTCTATCCAAATGTATGTAACTTAGAAATCCACAGAATGCAAACAGTTGATCTAAACATTTGATAACCATAGGAGCTGAAATATTTGGACAAGGAAAGGCAAATGGAAACCTCGAATATTCGTCAACTAAGGTGAGTATATAAACATTTCAGAGGAGGATGGTAAAGGCCCTTTGAAGTCAATACTCAAACGTTCCATAGGTTGAGTAGCTTTGATCAATCTTCCTACTTCAGGACGGAAGAACCGTGGTTTTAATTCAGCACAGATTCTACATGAAGCACACGTCATCTTCACATCTTCTGTAGAGAAAGGTAAGTTTCTGGAACGAACATAGTGTAACAAAGGAGTGACTCCAGGATGACACAGCCCATTGTGAAGATCAGTGAGTGCAGAAGAATGAACAGAGGCACAAAATGCTCGAGTTAATGTGTCCGGAGCAACATTATCCTTACCAGGGCGGTACTCAATTGAATAACTATATGCAGATAATTCAATCCTCCATTCATGAATTTTACTATTTTCAATCTTCGTTCGTTTCCGATTATCCAGCATAAAAGCCACTGAACGCTGATTTGTTATCAAAGTGAAGTGCTGGCGAGCAAGGAAATGACTCCATTTCCTCACTGCTTCAATAATTGCTGTAGCTTCCTTATCGACGGATGGGTAGTGCAATTCACTACCTTGGAGAGTACGAGACATGAAAGCCACTGGTCGTCCTCCTGGATTTACTGCTAAATCAGAGGCATCACATTCAACCACAAAGGGGAGATCCTCATCGATGGCGTGCAATGTCGCAGATTCCAATTGTTTCTTTAAAGAAGTAAAGGCACCAATTGCTGTAGAGTCAAGGGGGAAAGATTTTGCTCCAATCAAAGGTTGAATTTTGTCAGAAAAATTTGGTATCCATTTAGCATAATATGCAAACATCCCAAGAACCCTTCGTAGAGAGTTTAATGTTGCTGGAACAGGTATCTCTTGGAGTGGGCGGAGTCTTTCTGGATCAGGCTTGATTATATCATTTCCAACCCAATAACCAAGAATATTAATTGATGATACTGATGTTATTGACTTAGCCTCATTTAATGTTAGATTTTTAGAATGTACAACATCTAAAAACCATTGTACATTTTCATCATGTTCAGTTTGGTCTTTTCCTGCAATAGTTATATTATCAAGATAAGGGAAAGTATCTTTAAGGATTTCCTGTTCGACAAGTTTGTCCATCACTCTCTGAAAAACAGCCACGCCATTAGTTACCCCAAAAGGAACTCTGCAGTAGTGATGTCATTTCCCATTTGCTTCAAACGCAGTATATTTCTTCTCTGATTCCTTCAGAGGAATTTGGTAGTAAGCACTTTTTAAGTCAAAAGTAGAGAATATCTTATACTTAGCTAATGTATTGATAATCTCTTCTATACGAGATAATGGATATGCATCAAACTCCGTGAACTGGTTTATAGTTTGAGAGTAATCAATGCAGACTCTTTCTATGCCTCTCCAAGCGGTCCGTAACCATGACAACTTGTGTCCTCTAAGGGGAAGACCTGGGTTCTAGAATCCCTTCTTGTAAAAGATTAGTTACTTCTGTGTTGATAAAGTTCTTATCATCTTTACTAAAATGTCTTGATTTTGTAGCAATTGGCTTGCACTTAGAGGATGATACAATATATCTACCACCAGCTATTGAAACACCGTTATCTCCTGAAGCTCCAGTGCTGCGACGGTCATCAAGATGTACTGAACCTCCTGACCGTCTCAAACTATAAATAGGAGGGGAGAATGAAGTGGGCGCATGTGCTGGACTCTTCTAGAGTGTGCGCATGTGCGGAGTGTTTCGGGCGGGAAAGGCCTGCTGAATCAGCCATGTTTGCCAGACATTTCTGAGTTTATGTATTAAAGAAATAAGTTGCTTAAATTGTTGTGAGGCAAGTGAAATTTTGCACTACTCGTAACTTTATTTAAGCTTTAAGCAACTTATTTCAAAACTCATATCAACTGCATGGGCCGCGGGTGTTGGAGAGCCGGGGCTGAGGGAGGGAGGGAGGGATGGAAGCAAAAGCAGTGGCTGGGACAGATGCGGGAGCTGGGGCTGGCGAGTGTTTGCCGGGCTGGCGAGCGTTTGCCGGGCTGGCGAGTGTTTGCCGGGCTGGCGAGTGTTTGCCGGGCTGGTGAGTCAGTGTTTGCCGGGCTGGCGAGCGTTTGCCGGGCTGGCGAGTGTTTGCCGGGCTGGCGAGTGTTTGCCGGGCTGGCGAGTGTTTGCTGGGCTGGTGAGTCAGTGTTTGCCGGGCTGGCGAGTGTTTGCCGGGCTGGCGAGTGTTTGCCGGGCTGGTGAGTCAGTGTTTGCCGGGCTGGCGAGCGTTTGCCGGGCTGGCGAGTGTTTGCCGGGCTGGCGAGCGTTTGCCGGGCTGGCGAGTGTTTGCCGGGCTGGCGAGTGTTTGCCGGGCTGGTGAGTCAGTGTTTGCCGGGCTGGCGAGTGTTTGCCGGGCTGGCGAGTGTTTGCCGGGCTGGCGAGTGTTTGCCGGGCTGGCGAGTGTTTGCTGGGCTGGTGAGTCAGTGTTTGCCGGGCTGGCGAGTGTTTGCCGGGCTGGCGAGTGTTTGCCGGGCTGGCGAGTGTTTGCCAGGCTGGTGAGTCAGTGTTTGCCGGGCTGGCGAGTGTTTGCCGGGCTGGTGAGTCGCTCGCTGCAGCTCAGGCCATGGAGCAGCTTCAGTGCAAGAGTCCCGGGCCGTCAGAGGCGTCGGAAATGTTGCGCCGCTGCCGTGAGAGTCAATTCACTGGATGTTTTCAAGAGAGAGTTACATTTAGCTCTTGGGGCTAACGAAATCAAGGGATATGGGGAAAAAACAGGAAAGCGGTACTGATATTAGATGAACAGCCATGATCATATTGAATGGCAGTGCTGGCTCGAAGGGCCGAATAGCCTATCCCTGCATCTATTTTCTATGTTTCTATGCTGGAGTATATGGCAATAAAACTCGACCACTTGATGTTGAAGCATTCATGCATGGTGGAGGTATAATGTAGTCATTGGGGGAAAAGTGTGAAAACAGGCCCTTCGGCGTAACTTGCCCACACCCGCCAACATGTCCCAGCTACACTACCTGCTTTTGGTCCATATCCCTCCAAACCTGTCCTATCCATGTATCAGTCTAACTGTTTCTTAAATGTTGGGATAGTCCCGGCCTCAACTACCTCCTCTGGCAGCTTGTTCCATACACCCACCACCGTTTGTGTGGAAAAAGTTACCCCTTAAAATGTTACCTATTTAAAAATACTTCAAACAAAAAACATTGAAATCATACTCCTACAATACATGATTTTAATACATCAAATTTCAAAATGTCCCCTCCCCTTCCCACACCCTCCTCCCTTGTCGGGTACCCCCAAGGCCAGTGATTGGTGATCGCTCAGCCTCCCCACTTACAAAAACACTCCATGGCCCCTGGTTCAGACAGAGAGCACTGCCAGATTTGAGCAGGGAACTGAGGTCAGTTGTCCGTGATATCTGGATCCCAATGCTCAGAGCTTCATGTTTCGGAGTTGGCTAATGTTATTGATTTGTAATTACCCTGATTTGTAATTAGTTGACAAAACCTTAATTTATTAATCTGGAATATCCAGGGGGATAGGATAAGTGTAATATTAAAATGACATGCAAGGTGTCAGGCTGTCTGTCACAACATACAGCCCCGATAACCCATTATTCCCTGAACATCCTCAAGGAGTGTAATCAGATGGAAACTGATTCAGATGCGATGTTTAGGAACTTGTTCAAAGAAGGGGCATATTTTAAAGGAGTGACAGAGATACTTGCAGGGGAATGTGTGAGGAGGTTATTATTTGTCTTTAGTTTTAGCTTGAACCAGGACATCTGAAGATTCTAAGTTTAATATAGTAATTGTGCTGATACTGACTCCAAACAACTACATAATGAATATTATCTGTTCCAGAAGTTTTATTTTTCTGGTGCCATTTAAACTTCACTTGGATTTCAATCACTTACATCCCTCCCCCCTCACACCCCTTCCCCCTCCTCCTCCCCCCCCCCCCCCTCCCTGGACAAGCGGTGGGAACCTGGTGCCTGTGGATCCAGGGTGGGTTGTTGACGGTGATGGTCTCTCCAGCTGTGATGGGGATAGTCTCTGCGTCCCGTGGGGGGTGTTGGAGCAGGCCAGTAGGGTCCGCACTGTCTGTAATCAATGTAAACGTAATTGGGAATGGGGAGCATTGGAACAAAAATTAACCCTCGGTACATATTAACTGTAACATATAATAATGTATGCATGTTTGTAGGTGCAATATCTTTTTATCATTGTTGTGTTATGAATACCACAGAAAATATTATGTACTCTCAAGATCACATATCATAGAATAATATTGCTTAAATATATAGTTATTGCACTTTGCATTTCGGAAAAGTCCCAGCTGAGAGGAAGACAGCAAAATACTGAAAATATTGGGGATGAAAATGACTTCTGGACAGTTTGTTAGGAAAATGAAGGAAATGGTAATAGAATACTTATACAGCTAAGTGAGTATAATTTCATGGATGAGAAATTGTGTTCAACCAATTGATGACTTCTTTGACAAAGTAACGAGCATGTTGGATAACAAGGAAGCCAATGGAAGTCAAAAGCTGGGACAATGGGAGTGTTCAGCACTGGAAACCTAAGCAGGTAAGCAGCCATGATCAAGGTAGAATAGGGGGCCAGGTGTAAGGCTGGACTCGGGGTCAGGAATGAGAGAAGGTATGCAAATGGAGTCAAGGTCAGGAGTAGTACCAGGTGTGCAGTGAGACCCAGGTTGGTCAACATGGGCCAAGTGTCTGATTATAATCTGATTTCCATACATGAATACACGAAGATCATTCATGTGCTGTACCTGTTTATCAGAGCCTGGATCTACTGGGGAATGTAATTAGGAATGTAATTTAGCCTAACCTAATTCATAGCAAATCCAATCTAAAGCATAAATATTGCATTCAAGTGTAAATTAAAAGACTCGCTACAGTATGCACCGGATTGCACAATTTCAAGCTGAAAAATGCAAAAGCTCCAACCTCCCCTTCCCCCCCCAC
>JAWMAR010000205.1:497373-522373 GCA_036785375.1 Leucoraja ocellata | reverse complement strand
AGAGGAGATCTTATTGAAACATATAAGATTATTAAGGATTTGGACACGCTAGAGGCAGGAACCATGTTCCTGATGCTGGGGGAGTCAAAGCCAGGGGCCACAGTTTAAGAATAAAGGGTAAGCCATTTAGAATGGAGACGAGGAAACGCTTTTTTCTCAGAGAGTTGTGAATCCGTGGCCATTTATGACCGAGATGAGGAAAGACTTTTCTACAAAGAAAGTTGTGAATCTTTGGGATTCTCTGCCACAGAAGGCAGTGGAGGCCAATCCACTTGATGCTTTCAAGAGTGAGTTATCTCCTCCTCTCTCTCCTCCACCCCCCCCCCCCCCCCCCTTCTCTCTCTCTCTCCTCATGTTACTGCTTATCATATGCCGGCCATTGGGAATAGTCCAGATGAAGTAACGTGCACTCTCCCTCTCTATGAAACACAGTAAACTTGTGTGTGAAGTTTGCGCCAGGTACAGCACTAACAAATAAACTGTTTTTCAACGGTGACCTGACCACTGTTTGGATATTTAGTCACCATTAAACTCTCACCTTGAATCAGATGAATGAAACATCAACAGATGTCCACATTTCTCGAAGATACAGATTAAGAGAAAAACATCATAGAATTGCCTGTCCAATAAACTGGTCATTTTTAATAACAGTCCCTGCTGCTCATTGAAGTGTTGATTCCACTTTGTACCGGTACCAGCTTTACACTGCACGATGGGAGATCTGCTCTCTTGAATTACTTGATAAATAAGCACATCAATAAAGTCTGCGTGCGTGTGTGTGGCAGCTTTCTCTGTGCCGCTGTGTGGACAGCCTAGGCGGATGTGTTGGTCATTTACACTCAGACCGACCTTGGGTTTGAATTCACATCTACCTGTCGACTATCTGAAATAGTTCACGACAAAATAAACCGCACTCTGAACGGAGCCACAGCTAGTGTTCACCGGCTGGAACTAATATTCCCACTGGACAAAGGATACAGCACAGTTACTTAACCACAACGTTCTCAAATCTTAAGCTACACTTTAATTTTCCGCATTATGTGTTTTTCTTTCCATTGTATCCCAGAGAGAGGCAATTAGTATTTCTAGCCACTGTTAATTAAGATGAAGATAACGTTGATGCATCTTCACCTTGAATCCCGTGTTTACGAGCATGGATAGAGCAGCAAGATGAAGTCAATGCTCATTACAGATATGATTCTTTATGGATACTGAACTTCAGTTAACCCTTTATAGTCAAACATTTGAAATTAGAATAACAACGTTTTTACCTCTCCCTCTAGACCAGGCCCTCATGTCCTGGCAACATCCTCGTAAATCTTCTCTATGCCTCGGACACAAAATGCGCTGGAGTAACTCAGCGGGTGGGTCAGGCAGCATCTCTGGAGAGAAGGAATGGGTGACATTTCGGGTCGAGATCCTTCTTCATACTGATCTGCTGAGTTACGCCAGGATTTAAGTCTACCTTCGATTAAAACCAGATCTGCACTTATTTCCTACACATTCCCCACGCCCCTTTCCAGCTTGACACCATTGTCCGATACCCATGCAGCCCGAACAACCTCTTATACAACTGCAACATGACCTCCCCAGTGTCTATACTCAATGCTCTGTCACATGAAGGCTAATGTGCCGAAAGCCTTTTTGACCACCCTATCTACCTGTGATGTTACTTGCAAACCACTGTGTACCTGCTATTGTCCTAGATCACTCTGTTTTACACTCAATTCACATGTTTCCCTTGGTTACAGCTCATCAGTACTGACAACTCTGGACTCACTGATTGACTAACAATGTCACTTCCCATCTGTGTCTGATTCCTACTCTTTGCTTCCTGTCTGCCAATCAGTATTGTATCCATGCCAATACCTTGTCCCAATACCATGTGTTCTATTTTTGCACACGTATCTCTTGTGTGGGACCTTGTCAAAGGCTCTTTGAAAGTCTAGACCCACCACATCCACTGGCTCTCCCTTATCCATTCTACTTGTTACATCCTCAATAAATTTCAGAAGATTAGTCAAGCTTGATTTCCCCTTCATAAATCCCATGCTGGCTTTGACCGATCCTGTTACTACTTTCCAAATGCTGTTACATCTTTAACAATCGACTCAAGCATCTTCCATACTACCAACATCAGGCTAACTGGTCTATAATTCTCTGTTTTATCTTTCCCTCCCTTTCTTAAAAAAGTGGGTTTACATGCTCTACCCTCCTGTCCACCGGAACTGATCCAGAGTCTATAGAACATTAGGAAATACTCACTGATGCATCCACAAATTCTCGGACCACTCCTTGAGTATTCTGGGATGCAGACCATCAGGCCCTGGGGATTTACCTGCCTTCAGTCTCAACAGTTTGCATAACACCATGTCCTGGTGGACTAATGTGGATTTTCTTCAGTTCCTCCTTCCCGCTAGGCCCTTGGTCCCCTAGTTTTTTTATGGGAGATTGCTTGTGTGTCCCTTGGTGAAGAACTAAGTGTATCCGTTTTACATCTGGGGTTGTGGAATGTGACGGTGGCTCTCAGTATACACTGGCATATTGTTCAGGTTCAGTAATAAGGATAAATAATATGTTAATAATTCTGATACTAGATCGCAACTGGACCGCAACCATTCGGCCCTTCGACCCAGCACCGCCATTCAATATGATCATGGCTGATCCTCTAAAATCAGTCCACCGTTCCGGCTTTTCCCCCATATCCTTTGATTTCCTTAGCCCAAAGAGCAAAATCTAATTCTGTCTGGAATTCATCCGGTGAATTGGTCTCCACTGCTTTCTGTGGCAGAGAATTCCACAGATTCACAACTCTCTGGGTGAAAAAGTTTATTCTCATTACTGTCCTAAATGGCCCATCCCTTATTATTAAACTGTGACCCCCCTGGTTCTGGAATCCCCAACAACAGAACATTTTTCCTGAATCTAGCCTGTTCAATCTCGAAGAATTTTATATGTTTACAGTGTAAGACCCCATCTTTTTGTTCTAACTTCCAGCGAATGCAAGACCAGTTGACCCATTATTTCATCATATGTCAGTTCCGCCATCCCGGGAATTAACCTGCTGAACACACGCTGCACTCTCTTAATAGCAAGAATGCCCTTCCTCAAATTAGGAGCCCAGAATTGCACACATTTCTCGAGGTGTGGTCTCACCAGGGCCCTGTACAACTGCAGTAGGTCCTCCTTGCTCCTAAATTCAAATCCTCTCGCAATGAAGGCTTTATTCTTAGTGAAGACAAAACTAAAGTACATGTTTCTGGGGGTTGTGGATATTACTAAAGCAAGATAGATCGATTATTGACTTGTACAGGTGTCAGGTTAAGGGGAGAAGGCAGGAGAATGGGGCAAGGAGGAGAGATAGATCAGCCATGATTGAATGATGGAGTAGACCTGATGGGCCGAATGGCCTAATTCTACTGCTATCACTGGTGACCTTATGACATATCCTTCCTGTACTCCATCCCGTTATTGGTTGTGATTCATCCACCACAGTGTTGTCGTTTGCAGACATGTAGATGGAATTAGATCCACATTGGGCCTAGGTGTCATGTGTATAGGGAGTGTATTAGTGGACTGAGAACGCATCCTTGCGGGGCAGCAGTGTTGATGATTATTGCGGATGAGATTCTGTCACCTATCTTCACCGATTGGAAGGGTCTGAAACTTACAGATCCAGTGGTAGAGGGTGGAGCTGATTCCAAGGTCCAGCAGCTTGGAGATCAGTTTGGATGGGATTATGGTGTTGAAGGCAGAGCAAAAGCGGATAGATAGGAGTCTATCGTAGGACAATTCCTAACGTAGCAATTCTTGCTATTGAGGCAGTGCAGCGTAGGGTCACCAGGTTAATTCCCTGGATGGCTGGACTGACAAATTATTTAAGAATGGATCGACTGGGCTTATATTCACTGGAATTTAGAAGGTTGAGAGATTTCTTATAGAAACTTATAACAGTGTTAAAGGATTGGACAGGCTTGTTTCCTGCTTCTAGCCTGTCCAATCCCATAAGAAGTGTAGATTTTTCTATAAGATCCCCTCTCATCTGTCTAAAATCGAGTGAACATAAACTCAGTAGATCCATTCTTTCATCATTTGTCAGTCCCGCCATCCCGGGAATTAACCTGGTGACCCTACGCTGCACTGCCTCAATAGCAGAAATTGGTACGTTAGGAATTGTCCTATGTTAGACTCCCATCTATCCGCTATCTGACGTTGGGGGTGTCCAGAAGCAGTGGGGTCACAGTTTGAGAATAAATGATAGGCCATCTAGGACAGACAACATACACAACTTTTTCAACCAATGAGTTGTGAATCTCTGGAATTCTCTGCCACGGAAGGCATATTTCACTGTCTGATTTCAAGAGAGTCAGATATCGTTCTTAGGGCTAACGGAATCAAGGCATATGGGGAGAAAGTAGGAATGAGGTACTGATAGTGGATGATCAGCCATGATCATTTTGCATGGCGGGCTGGAAGGGCTGAATGGCCTCAACTCTTGCACATGTTTCCTATGTTTCTATGCCACCTTGTTGCCTATGTATTCCAGAGATGGGTTTCGGGCCGGGAGATGGTCACTGCTGGAGACAGGCTGCGTTGATGAACAAACTGTAATGGATCAAGTCTGGCTTGGATACTGGAGTTAATATTCGCCAACACCAGTCTCTCAAAGCACTTCATGATGGTGGATGTCAGAGCCACTGCCCGATGCTTATTACCGCACATACCTTATGTGAATGGTAGTTTAAATCATGTTCCTCGTGAACTTGTACACCTTAATAAGGTCACACCTCATCCTCCCACTCTGCAAAGGAAAAGGCCCCAGATTATCTAATCTCTCAATATCAAGTCTGCCAGCACAGGTAACATTCCTGGTGAATCTTGTTTGTAGCCTTTCCAATACAATGGCATCATTCCTGTGGCTTGGTGACCAGAGTTGTGCACAGTACTCCAAGTGTGGTCTTACCAACGAGTTGTACAGATGTATCACGATGCCCAACCTTTGTGTTCAGCCCGCTTGCCCATGAAGGCAAGTGTCTTCTTCACCACTCTGTCCACCTGACTCGCCACTTGTAAGGAACCTTGCATAGTCACACAGCACGGAAATAGACCCTTCGGCCCAACTTGTCCATTCTGACCAAGATGCCCCATCTACACTAGTCCCACCTGCCCGTGTTTGACCCATGTACCTCTCACACTCTCCTGCTCATATCCTTGTCCAAATGTAGTTCAACTGTTGATATGGTACTTGCCTTAACTACCTCCTATGGTAGCTGGTTCCATCTACCCACCACCCTCTGTCTGGTGGAGAAACCGGAGCACCCGGAGAAAACCCACACAGTCACAGGAAGAACATACATACTCCACATAGACAGCACCCGAAGAGTGGATGGATCCGGGGTCAATGTGTAGTAATGGTAAAGTTCACCCTCAATAGAGATATCTATCTTTATTGGAATTACATTAATGAACAATGTATTATGAACATGTGCAGCGTGATTCTGTCTGATGCAAACATATTGAGCGATGTCCCTTAAATCTTTAACAGTATCCTGGAGATAATAAGAACTGCAGATACTGGTTTAAAATAAAGGCACAGAGTGCTGGAGTATCTCAGTGCGTCAGGCAGCATCTCTGGAGAACATGGATATGTGGTGTTTTAGTTGGGACCCTTCTTCAAACTGATTGTGTTGGGGGGAGGGGGGGTGAGAAAGGTGGAGAGAGGGTCTGGACAAACCTTGGTGACTGGTGGGTGGATACAGGTGAAGGGGGTGTGGTTGATTAGCACATGTTTAATGGTCAATGGGCATGGAGTCATACAGCATGGAAACAGGCCCTACAACCCAACTTGCCCACTACAAACAACATGCTCCATCTACACTATGTCAACTGGCCCATTTCACTCTACAACCTATCCTATCCATGTACCTGCACAGATATATCTCATGTATTATGATAGTACCGCCTCAACTACCTCCTCTGGCAGTTCGCTCCATATACACAATGCTCTTTGTGTAAATAGTTACTCCCCATGTTCCTGTTAAATATCCCCCCCACCCCCCCTCACCTGATACCTATGTCCCTGGTTCTTGATTCAACTACTCTGGGCAATAGACTGTGTATTTACCTGATCTATTCCTCTCATGATGTTCTACATCACTATAAGATCACTCCTCACCCTCCTGCGCTCCAAGGAATAATGTCCTAGCCTGCCCAATATCCCTCTGTAGCTCAGTCCCTCGTGTCCTGGCAACAGCCACGTAAAACATATCTGCACCATTTCCAGCTTGACAACATATTTCCTATAACACGGTGACCAACACAGAACACAATACTCTAACTGTGTCCTCATCAACGTCATATATCTGTAACATGACCTCCAACTTCTACCGAATACTCTGATGCAGGCCAATGTGCCAAATGCCTTTTTAATCACCATATCTACCCATCATGCCACTTGCAAGGGACGATGTAACTGCACTCGTAGATCCCTCTGCTCCACAGCACTTCCAAGAGCTTCAACCATGCACTGTGTAGGTGCTGCCCTTATTCAACTTCACAAAATGCAACACCTTACATTTCTCTGTATAAAATTCCAACAGCCCACCTGCCCAACTGATCAAGATCTTGCTGCAATTTCTGACAAACATTTTCAGCATCTACAATACCACCCACTGCTGACCGGAGGAGATAGGGGCTGGCATGGGCTAGCTGCTCATGCCAGCAAGATCCATCGCTAATCAGCGTTTTGGATACACCCTGATATTGCTACTGAACGAATTGATTACGAATAATAGCAGCAGCAGCAGCAGCGGCAGGACATAAGCTATGAAGCTGCATCTGTGACTGGGAAAATATAACATCAGAGAAGGGTCTCAAGATCCACCAGGGCTGGGAAAAGTGCCTGGAAGTGCTTGGTGTGGGGCCTCGCATTGACCATGACCTTCTAAGAGGAAGGCCAAATCAGTGGAGTGAAGCCAGTGGCAGGTTAACTACCACAGTCCACAGGGTATCAGCACCCCAGGCCAAGCTCAACCAAGTACTGTCCCATCAACAGACACGAGTCCAGAGCCCAACCAGCCGCAGTCAGCGGTAGAGTGGAAGATGGAAGGAAATGGAGCAGTGACTGGCCGTGGCCGAAGAGGAAATATGATGTCAGGGCTGCCACGTGACTGACCATCTAGAGGCTAACCATAAGACACACACCCAGGGCTGATCACCTTGCGGTGGGCCTGCCTCGACTGAGGGTGGGTGTCTAGTGATAAAAGGCCGAAACACCCAGTGACGTTGAGGTACACAACTGAAGATGTGTCTGGTTGGTAGAAAAATCACCTAGTGGTCACCTCCAAGAATATCAAATGTCAATTGTAGTGAAAAACCTTAGGGATTGTAACATCCAGTCCTACTAATCAATAAGTGTCAGCAGTAAATGTTCTACTCATGCCGTGTACGTTCTCACCACTAGTCACAGGCCTCTCGTCTGTAAAACAACCTTCCACAATCACCCTCTGCTTCCTTCCATGAAGCCAAGTTTCTATCCATTCAGCTATCGCTCCTTGGATCCCTTGCAACCTTACCTTCCAGAGCAGCCTACCCTGTGGATGCTTGTAAAATACCTTTGCTCCAATCCACATATACAACGTTGACATCTCTGTCATCATCAACGTTTTTGGTCACTTCAAGAAGTTCAATCAGGTTGGTGAGACAGGATCTCCCACGTACACATCTGTGCTGACTATCCCTAATCAACCATTGTCCATCTCAGTACATGTATATCTGATGTCACCTCCTGTCGTACAACTGTGCTCTATTGTGCAACACTCTCAACGACTCTTACATTTACTGAGCTCATGACATAGCAAAGCATCACCTGAGCCTTGTCACAGTTCCTCTGCTGTTCCTCAGCCGGCTTTTGGGAAACCTACAGAATCCCATTAGAATGAATGCACCTTTCCTATTTAATGCTCTGCCCATGTACAGAGGTAATAATAATAATAATAATAATAATAATACATTTTATTTATGGGCGCATTGCAAGAGCATCATGGACACTTTACAAACATTTAGCATGTAGAGGAAAAACATGTAAGGGGAATGAAAGAAATAGTAGAGACATGACTAGTACACAAAGTAAAGATATAATTCAATACAAAACACAATATGAGGCAATTAATGCACAGATGAACAGGGAGGGGGACGTGGGGCTAAGGATAGGCAGAGGTGAAGAGATGGTATTGAGGGGGGACTGGACGATGATGAGGGACACGGAATTGCGGATCAGTTGGGGGAGGGAGTTCCAGAGCCTGTGAGCTGCCCTGGAGAAGGCTCTGTCCCCAAAAAGGTACAGTGTCAAGCTTTGTTTTACATGCTATATAATCAGATAAGGATATACTGAACATAAACACAATCAAGTCAAACTGGAGTACAACAGATGGAGCAAAGTGCAGAATATATCTCCCAGCATTGTACCACATCAGTTCCAAAGACAAAGACTATGATAACATTCAACATTCATGTGTACATGTACATGGATATGACAAGTTTACATGGATATGGGTCAAACACAGGTTGGTAGTAGGCGTGTATGGGGCATGGGCATGGACACGTTGGGCCAGAGGGCCTGTTCCCATGCTGTATGACTCTTTGTCTGAAGCCCCCACCCCTGCACCAGCTCCTGAGTCACCTACTGATCTGCACTGTCTTCCTCTTTCTTGTCTGTTGAACACGGGGCACAGGTTGTGCGATCCCTTATCTCCGTCTCCATCACTCACTCCATCCATCCAGAGATGCTGCCTGACCCATTGAATGATTCCTGCATTTTGTGTCTATCTTCAGTTTAAACCAGCATCTGCAGTTCCTTCCTATACTGTGAGAATGTAAGACTCGTATTCCTTTTTGAACAACCTGTCATAAGGTCATGAGGTCATAAGGAATTGGAATAGAATTAGGCATTCGGCCCATCAAGTCTATTCCACCATTCAATCATGGTTAATCTATATCTCCCTCCTATCACCATTCTCTTGTCTTCTCCCCATAACCCCTGACACCTATACTAATCAAGAATCCATCTGTCTCTGCTTTAAGAATATCCACTCACCTGGCCTCCAAAGAATTCCCCAGATTCACTGAAGACATTTATCCTAAATGAACATTCTTTAATTCTGAGGCCATGACCTGTAGTCGTAGACTCTAGTGGAACAATCATCTCCACATCCACTCTATCCAAGCCTTTCCCTATTCCGTATGTTTCAATGAGGTCGCTGCTCATTCTTCTAAACTCCATCGAGTACAGGCCCAGTGCCAACTGATGCTCATCATAGGTTAAACTACCCATTCCTGGGGACATTCTTGTAAACATCCTCTGGACCATCTCCATAGCCAGCACATCCTCAAATATGATGCACTAAATTGTTCACAATATTCTGAATGTGGCCTTACCTGCTCCTTATAGAGCCTCAACATTACATCCCTGTTTTTATAGACAGGTCCTCTTGAAATAAATACTAACATTGAGTTTGCTTTCTTTACTACCGATTCAACTTGCAGATTAACGTGTTGGGAATCCTGCACCAGCATTCCCAAGTGCGATGCATCTCTGAATATCTGAATTCTCTTCCCATTTATAAAATAGTCTACTTCTTTATCCCAACAACCACAATGCATGACTCCACATTTTGCTACACTATATTCCATCTGACACTTCAATGTCTACTTTCCCAACCTGTCTCTCTCCCGCCCTCACCTCTCTTCCCACCTGTGTCTTTACTAGTAATATGGACACCTTTCACAATGTCCTGTACCCGCACATAACTGGCACCAGGGAGACAACACACCATCCTGGAGTCTCTCCCATGGCCACAGAAATACTGATAGTCCCCATCACTATCGCTTGTGGACACATAGCCCTACAGAGCCAGAGGTGGTCTCCTTGTCCCGACTGCTGCTGTAATATTCCCCCAAGGGCCCGTCACCCCAATAGTATGTAGAAGGCAGTGCTTGTCGAAGAGGGGGAGAGTCACGGAGAGTCCTGCACTACCCGCTGCCTCTTCTGATGGCCATCCATCTGGCTGAATCTCCACTGGGAATGGGGACTGAGATGATGGGACAGGGAGGAGGGAAGAAGAGGGAGAGAGGGAAGGTGGATCGGAGTGAGAGATGGGGAAGAACGGCGGTGAGATCGATGGGCAAGAAGGAAAGGGGAGAGAAACTGGGAAGAGATGCAATGTTTTAAAGTGGAAGACAATAGAGAAATAGGGATAGCGAGGGTAAGGGAAGAGAGAGAGAGGGGGGTAGTCCATTATCTATATTTAAGAGGGAGTTAGATGTGGCCCTTGTGGCTAAAGGGATCAGGGGGTATGGAGAGAAGGCAGGTACAGGATACTGAGTTGGATGATCAGCCATGATCATATTGAATGGCGAATGGTGCAGGCTCGAAGGGCCGAATGGCCTCTACTCCTGCATCTATTGTCTATGTTTCTATGGTAAAGATAGAGAGAGAGAGAGATGTGGAGATACAGGGGGAGGCAGCAGAGAGGGGTAGAGAGAGGGGAAGGCGGAGGGGCAGAGAGAGGGCAGAGAGAAGGGGGAGACTGGGAGGGAATGAGAGGCAGGAGAGGGAGGCAGAGGCAGAGGGAGGTGGAGTGATGTAGCTGTGGAGGGGGAGGGGGCAGCGAGAGGCATTAGAAGGCAGAGGGAAGCACTGGGAGTGGGGGAGAAGGCAGATGAGAGGGAGGGGACAGGGTGGGAGTGAGGAATGGGGTGGAGGGTTCAGGGGAGAGGGAGGGGACAGGGTGGGAGTGAGGAATGGTGTGGAGGGTTCAGGGGAGAGGGTGGGAGTGAGGAATGGGTGGAGGGTTCAGGGGAGAGGGAGGGGAGGGTGATAGTTATAGAGTGTTACAATGTGGAAGGAGGCAGGCCCTTCGGCCCAACTTGCCCACACTGGTCAACAATGTCCCAGCTACCCTAGTCCCACCTGCCTGCGCTTGGTCCATATCCCTCCAATCCTGACCTCTCCATGTACCTGTCTAACTGTTTCTCGAACGGCAGGATAGTCCCAGCCTCAACTATCTCCTCTGGCAGCTTGTTCCATACACCCACCACACTCTGTGTGGAAACGTTGCCCCTCACATTCCTATTAAATCTTCCCCCCTTCACCTTGAACCCATGTCCTGTGGTCATTGATGCCCCACTGGGTAAAATACTGTGTATCCAGAGGGGGACAGGGAGGGGGAGGGGGAAGTGGAGTTGGTGGAGGGAGAGGGAGGTACAGGGAGGGGGTTGAGGGGGTGGGGAGAGGGTTAGGGAGGTACAGTGAGGGGTAGTTGATGGAGGGAGAGGGGGAGGTACAGGGAGGGGGAGGTGTTGAGGAGGAGGGGAGTTGGTGGAGGGAGAGAGGGAGTTACAGGGAGGGGGAGGGGGTTGAGGAGGAGGGGAGTTGGTGGAGGGAGGGGGTTGAGGAGGGAGGGAAGTTGGTGGAGGGAGGGGGTTGAGGAGGAGGGGAGTTGGTGGAGGGAGGGGGTTGAGGAGGAGGGGAGTTGGTGGAGGGAGGGGGTTGAGGAGGAGGGGAGTTGGTGGAGGGAGAAGGAGAAGCTGCAGGGAGGAGGGGGGAGGGGTGGTGTTGACCAGATGGAGGTGCAGAGAGAGTGGGGGGTGAATGGTGCTAATGGAGGGGCAGAAGGAGGCGGTGAGTGGGTGATGGAGGGATGATGGAGGGGTGACGGAGGGACAGAGCGAGAGACAGAAGAAGGGATTGGGGGATGGGGAGTGGGAGGGGGCTGAGGGAGGGGAGAGAGAGTGAGAGAAGGGTAGTCGAGGGTGGGAGTGGGAGAGGGTACAAGAGAGGAATGGGGTGGAGGGGATGGGGGTATAAGTGGGAGGAGGATCTGGAGGTGTGGAGCAGCAGCAGGGGAACAGGGAGTAGAAGAGGGAGAGGAGAGAGTGGGATCAGGAGGGGAGAGGGAGATGGTGAGGGATAGAGAGGGGGAGAGGGAGGGGAACAGGGAGTAGAAGAGGGAGAGGAGAGAGTGGGATCAGCAGGGGAGAGGGAGATGGTGAGGGATAGGGAGGGGGAGAGGGAGGGGGAGAGGGAGAAGGAGCAGGACTCCAGCATCTTTCCCACTACGGATGTCAGTCTATGATGCCCTGTTTCATTTATCCCACCTTTCATAAACAGTGGCGTTACATTCTCTACCCTCCAGCCCACAGGAAGCGATGCTGTCAAAAGAACATTGGAAAATGATGACCAATTATCCATGATTTCTAGGACCTCATACTAGAATATTCCGGGATGTAAACAAGTCGACCCAGCCGTTATATCTGCCTTTATTCCCAACAGTTTTCCTAACACCATTCCCTGTCTAATGTGGATGATCTTCAGTTCCTCCCTCCCGCGAGATCCTCGGTCCCCTAGTTTTTCTAGGAGTTTGTTTGTGCTTTTGGACACAGAAACATAGAAACATAGAACATAGGCACAGGACAAGGCCATTCGTCCCTTCGAGCCAGCACCGCCATTCAGTATGATCATGGCTGATCCAAGTCAATCAGTCTCCGGTTCCAGCTTTTCCACCATATTCCTTGATTCCCTGATACATAAGAGCTAAATCTAATTCTGTCTTGAAAACATCCAGTGGATGGGTCTCCACTGCCCTCTATAGCAGAGAATTCCACAGATTCACAACTCTCTGGGTGATCACTGATATCATGGCCTCCCCCTTATTCGTGATCTGTGACCCCTGGTTCAGGAATCCCCCATCATTGGGAACATTTTCCTAGCGTCTAGCCTGGCCAATCCTCCAAGAATGTTTTTTTATGTTTCTACAGTTCTCATCTAAACTCCAGCTAATACAAGATCCATTCTTTCATCACATGTCAGTCCCGCCATCCCGGGAATAAACCTGGTGAACCCTCGCTGCACTCCATCAATAGCAAGAATGTCCTTCCCCATATTAGGAGACCATATTGCACACATTGCTCCAGGTACGGTCTCACCGGGCGCTGTACAACTGCAGTAGAACCTCTTTGCTCCTAAACTCAAATCCTCTCCCAATGAAGGCTTTAATCCTTAGTGAAGCCAGAACTAAAGTACTTGTTTACTGGGCTTGTGGAATGTGAAGGTGGCTGTCTCAGAAAACAGTGACGTGGAGATTATGGTCAAAAGGGGGATTGAGCAATAGACATAGAAACATAGAAAATAGGTGCAGAAGTAGGCCATTCGGCCCTTCGAGCCTGCAGTGCCATTCAATATGATCATGGCTGATCATCCAACTCAGTATCCTGTACCTGCCTTCTCTCCATACCCCCTGATCCCTTTAGCCACAAGGGCCACATCTAACTCCCTCTTAAATATAGCCAATGAACTGTGGCCTCAACTACATTCTGTGGCAGAGAATTCCAGAGATTCACCACTCTGTGTGAAAAATGTTTCCTCATCTCGGTCCCCCTTATCCTTAAACTGTGACCCCTTGATCTGGACTTCCCCAACATCGGAAACAATCTTCCTGCATCTAGCCTGTCCAACCCCTTAAGCATTTTGTAAGTTTCTATAAGTTCCCCCCTTCATCGTCTAAATTCTAGCAAGTACAAGCCGAGTCTATCCAGTCTTTCTTCATATGAAAGTCCTGACATCCCAGGAATCAGTCTGGTGAACCGTGGACTCGAATTGGAACCTCCTCAACTTGGTCAAAAGGGCCCACTTCAAAATGTATTTGCTACTCTACTCACTGCCACCTATGAGTAGAGTAGAACTTTGGTTCAGGTCCTATCTACATGACAGAAAACAGTTCACCCAGGGAAATAAAGTCACATCCACAACTGCCACAGTCACCCATGGTGTTCCTCAGGGATCGGTGCTGGGGTCACTGCTTTTTATCATCTATATTCAACCTCTTGGCAATATTCTCCGTCATTTTGGAATCAATTTTCACTGCTACGCCGATGATACACAACTTTACCTCTCCACAAAACCAAACACCTCCCTTCCCCCAATTGCCCATTACACCTGTCTTCAAGCTATCAGTAACTGGATGTCACTCAACCTTCTAAAACTCAATGGAAATAAAACAGAAATCATGCTAATTGGCTCAAAGTCCACACTCTGCAAAACCCACCCGTTGACCATTTCAGTTGATGGCTCACCCATACCCACCTCCTCCCATGTCAAATGTCTTGGCGTCATTCTGGACAGTAGACTTTCCTTTGGCCCCCACATCAGCAATATCGCACGCTCTGCATACTTTCATCTCCGCAACATCTCCAGACTCCGCCCCTCCATCTCCAAAGACAATACAAAAGTCCGCATCCACGCTCTGGTCACATCCCGCATCGATTACTGCAACGCCCTCCTCACTTGCACCTCCAATAAACGTCTTCATCGCCTCCAATGCATTCAGAGCTCTGCAGCCCGGATCATCACCCGCACCAGATCATCGGACCACATCACACCCATCCTCACTCAGCTCCACTGGCTCCCTGTGCACCACCGGATTAACTACGAGATTTTACTGCTGACCTTCAAAGCCCTACACTATCTTGCTCCCCAATACCTCTCTGACCTGCTGCTACCATACACTCCTTCCCGGTCACTTCGTTCCTCCTCAGCTGCAATTTTAACTGTCCCCACATTTAGACTCAGCACCATCGGTGCCAGAGCCTTCAGCTGCTCTGTCCCACGTCTCTGGAACCTTCTCCCACCTCCCATCCGTCACCTGGACACTATCGATCAATTCGATTCACAACTCAAAACACACCTGTTTAGATTAGCATACCCGACATAACTTCCACCATGTTCACCCTGATTTTCATGATTTCAAATGTTCTATATATTTTTTTAATTTTTAATTTTTTGTTTTTTGTTTTTAATTAACTTGATTTTAATATTGATAAATGTATTGTGATTTTATGTCCTGTAAGGTGTCCTTGGATGCTAGCAAATAAAATGCATTATTATTATTATTGTTACCTGCACGAGATAACCACTGACGTGGTGTTTGAGCAGTAAACAATCAGATCCTGAACCAGGGTCAGAAATGGGTTGGTGGGGGTGGAAATAGCAGAGCTCTTTATTCTGAGTAAGTGAGATGTTGCACTTTAGCTGTTGAAATGTAAGCACAAAATACACAATTAATGGCATAACCCTTAACATAATTGTAGTATAAATGTACCTTGTGATCTGTGGAAATCCCAAACCTGTTGAAGGTTCATTATTCATTAAATATATGTAATAAAGTCACCTTCCATGTCACGAGACCATTTCCAACCCTGCTGCGCCTTTTGCTGCATCTCTTGGGTTCTGCAGCGAGTTCCAACACCAGTCACTATCTCCACTACTCCCCAACCCTGACGTACAAACCATGCACACATCGTTCCCTTACCTTAGTGTTCCGTTCCGCACCAAACTGCACAGATGCCAGCTAATACCGTCAGTTGCATCTGTACCAAGGATGAGGTGTTCCAAACCAGAGCAACGGAGATGTCCTCACTCTTTAGGGAATGGGGGTTCCCCTCTCCGAATACAGATGAGGCTCTCACCAGGGTCTCTTCTATATGTCGTAACTCCGCTCTAACTCCCCCATCCCCCCACTTGTAACAAGGGCAGAGTCCCCATTGTCCTCGCCTTCCTCCCCACCAGCCGTTACATGCAACAAATTATCCTCCAACATGTTCGCTAACTCCAACGTGATCCCACCACTGGCCACATCTTCCCATCTCCTCCCCTGTGGACATTCCGCAGAGATCTCCCCCTCCATAACTCCCTGGTCAATCCGTCCCTTCCCACCCAAACCATCCCCTCTCCTGGCACTTTCCCTCGCAACAGCAGGAAATGCTACACTTGTCGCTTTACCTCCCCCCTTGACTCCATCCAAGTACTCAAGCAGTTTTTCCAGGTGAGGCAGAGGTTCACCTGCACCTCCTCCAACCTCATCTATTTCATCCACTGCTCTAGGTGTCAGATGCTCTACATTGGTGAAACCAAGCGTAGTCTTGGCGATCGCTTCGCCCAACACCTCCGCTCGGTTGCCAATAGCCAACCAGATCTCCCGGTGGCTCAGCACTTCAACTCCCCCTCACATTCCCAATCCGACCTTTCTGTCCTGGGTCTCCTCCATGGCCAGAGTGAGGCCCACTGTAATGGGGGGAGCAGCACCTAATATTCTGCTTGGGTAGTTTACACCCCAGCGGTATGAACATTGACTTCTCCAATTTCAGGTTGTCCCTGCTTTCTCCCTCCTTCCCCTCCCCTCCCAGCTCTCCCACAGCCCACAGACTCCGTCTCTTCCTCCCCTCACCCCCTTCCCACACACACATCAGTGCGAAGAAGGTCGCCTATTTCCTTCACTCCATAGATGCTGCCTCACCCGCTGAGTTCCTCCAGCATTGTTGTCTACCGTCAGTTAACATACTCATTGTCCTGACCTTAGCTCATTGTGGCACTCAGAAACCACCAGCAGGAAACCACTATTGAGTACAGTTGTGTACCTTCATTATCCATGTATCCCGTTGGGCCAGGTTGTCATCTAGTGTCAGAATTATTAACATATTAATTATACTGACCTTGTGTACCCGGTTATGTACGGAGCCAAGAAGTCTCCACCTTTGTGTAATGTAAAGTATAGATTCTGTAATTTACATATCAATCTACCTCATCCTTGTACTTCCTCACTAATTATCCTTTTGGTGGGAAATGCTCTGCTGTAGCAACTTAATTTTAGAGTTGGGGTTCACACCCCTTCACTGTGACACTTCTCTCCTTGTGCCTGTAAAATAAACTCACTGCTGACGGTGAATCAAGTCATCAATGAGTCTTATTGAAGAGTTTGTCTTCCACACTCATGATGAGCGTTTGTCGGCACTGGGCCTGTACTCACTGGGGTTTAGAAGAATGAGGGGGGACCTCATTGAAACATAGAGAATTGAGAAAGACTAGGATAGAGTGGATGTGGAGAGGATGTTTCCACTAGTGGTGGAATTTAGCACTAGAGGCCATAGGCTCAGAATAAGCCTTTTGGGGAAAGATATGAGAAATATCTTTATTCAGAGGGTGGTGAATTTGTAGATGTTTTGCCACAATAGAGGCCAAGTCAGCGGATATTACTAAGGCAGAGAGGGATACATTCTTAAATTCTACAGGTGACACCTATCTTCACGGATTAGAAGGGTCAGAAAGTTTCAGATCCAGAGGCAGAGGGTGGAGCTGATTCCTAGGTCCAGCAGCTTGGAGATCAGTTTGGATGGGATTATGGTGTTGAAGTCAGAGCTACAGCGGATAGATAGGAGTCTAATGTACGACAATTCCTAACACAGCAATTCCTGCTATTGAGGGAGTGCAGCATACAGCCAGGAACATCGGGCCTCCGTAGAGGCAACTGTGGAGGCCTCAATAGGCCTGACTATGGGAGAACTGGGGGTGGGGACTGGACATTGTGCCTTCCCCCACAGTGGTGACCATTGTGGGGGGATGATATTTTGTGTGTAAATGATTATTTTATTCTGTGTCCTAGATGGCTGCCGGAAGGGAGAGTGGGCGCTGGCACGCTTTAGCTGCCGCTGCTCTCTATAACAATTACAGCACGGAAACAGGCCATCTCGACCCTTCTAGTCTCTCTCTTCATATTGTGTTTTTGATTTTTGTTTTTGGATTGAATTCTGTCTTTAATTTGTGTACTGGTGATGTCTTTACTATTTATTTCATTCCACTTACATGTTTTTACTCTATTTCCTAAATTTTGTAAGGTGCCCTTGAGACTCTTGAATGGCGCACATAAATAAAATGTATTATTATTATTATTATTATTATTATTATTATTATTATTATTATTATTATTATTATTATTATTAGTATTATTAGTATTATTATTATTATTATTATTATTAGTATTATTATTATTATTATTATTATTATTATTATTATTATTATTATTATTATTATTATTATTATTATTATTATTATTATTATTATTATTATTATTATATCCTTCTCCGCCCCTCGGACTCAATCAAAATGATAGCAGGCAGCCTCGGGAGCCTTATCCCACTACTCAAACCCCACGTCAAAAACCTTGACGTGATATTTGACAGCACTGACATTTGACAAACAAGTCAATGCCGTGGTAAAAGCTAGCTTCTTCCAGCTTGGACGATAGCTAAAGTAAAACAATTCCTCCAGTTTGAAGACCTTGAAAAGATCATCCACACAATTATCTCCTCCCGCCTAGATTACTGCAACTCCCTCTACACTGGCATCAGCCAATCTTCCCTGTCCCACCTGCAACTGATCCAAAACGCCGCAGCGAGACTCCTGACGGGCACCCAAAAAAGGGACCACATCACCGCGATCCTGGCCTCTCTCCATTGGCTCCCTGTGTGGTTCCATATACATTTCAAGATCCTTCTCTATGTCTACAAAGCCCTCAGTGGGCTTTCTACCACCTACAGTACATCAAAAGTCTGCTTACACACTACACCACCTCCAGGTCTCTCAGATCGGCCGACTTGGGGTTTCTGAACATCCCGCGGTCTAGGCAGAAGCTCAGGGGAAACCGCGCCTTTGCGGTTGCAGCTTCTAGACTGTGGAACAGCATCATCCCCCTTCCCATCAGAACTTCCCCCTCCATCGACTCCTTTAAGTCAAGACTAAAAACTCATCTCTACTCTCAAGCCTTTCCTGACGTCCTCTGAGCAAGGGCTACATGTATGTATTGATGCTTGTATTTAATCTATAAACCACTGTTGTATCACGAGGGATGGGGAGAGGAGAAGGGGGGGGGGGGAGGCGGGTGGGGGAGGCGAAGGGGGGTGGAGGAAGAGAGGGAGAGGGGGCAGGGGGCGATGAGGCGGAGGGGGAGGGGTGGGGGAGGGGGAGGGGGAAGAGAGGGGGCAGGGGGGTGAGGCGGAGTGGGGGGAGGATGAGGGGGCAGGGGGGGTGAGGCGGAGGGGGGGAGGGGGACGGGGAGGGGGAGGGGGAGGGGGATGAGGCAGAGGGGGAGGAGGAAGAGAGGAAGAGGGGGCAGGGGGGATGAGGCGGAGGGGGAGGGGGAGGGGGAGGGGAGGGGGAGGGGGAGGGGGAGGGGGAGGGGGTGGAGGAAGAGAGGGAGAGGGGGCAATGAAGGTCAACATGCCATTGGCTTTCTTTACTGCCTGCTGTACCTGCATGCTTACTTTCAGTGACCGGTGTGCAAACACACCCAGGTCTCCTTGCACCTCCCCATGTCCTAATCTGACACCATTCAGATAATAATCTGCCTTCCTGTTCCTGCCTCCAAAGTGGATAACCTCACATGTATCCACATTATACTGCATCTGCCATGCTTCAGCCCACTCTCCCAACCTATCCTAGTCACCTTGCAGCCTCATAGCATTCTCCTCGCAGCCCACATTGTCCCATAGCTATAGTATGTGTCATCTGCAAACGTAGATATGTTACATTAAATTCCCTCATCTAAATCGTCATTTACATTTCCCTCAGCTAACTGGTTATTTAATTCCCTCGTCTAACTGTGTATTTACCTGATCTATTCCTCTCATGATTTTGTACATCTCTATAATTCACTCCTCACCCTCCTGTGCTTCAAAGAATAGTGTCCTGGCCTGAACAATCTCCCTCTATAGCTCAGACCCTCGTAACCTAGCAACAACCTCGTTAATCTTATCTGCACCCTTTACAGTTTGACAACATATTTGCACGGTGACCAAAACTGAACACAATACTCTAAATGTACTTTCATCAATGTCTTATACAACTGTACGATGACCTCCCAACTTCTACACAATACTCTGTCTGAGGCTTTCAGTTTAGGAGCAAGAAGGTTGTACAGGGCCCTGGTGAGATCGCACCGGGAGTATTGTGTACAATGTTGGCCTTCTAATTTCAGGAAGGACATTCTTACTATAGAAGGAGTGCAACATAGATTCGCCAGGTTTGGCGGGATGATGGGTCTGATATATGATGAAAGAATGAGTCGACCGGGCTTGTATTCGCTGGAATTCATAAGGATGAGCGGTTATCTTGTAGACACATGTAATACTCTTCGAGGATTGGACTGGGTATATAGAAACATAGAAACATAGAAAATTGGTGCAGGAGTAGGCCATTCAGACCTTCGAGCCTGCACCGCAATTCAATATGATCATGGCTGATCATCCGACTCAGTATCCTGTACCTGCCTTCTCTCCATACCCCATGATCCCTTTAGCCACAAGGGCCACATCTAACTCTCTCTTAAATATAGCCAATTAACTGGCCTCAACTACCTTCTGTGGCAGAGAATTCTAGAGATTCACCACTCTGTGTGAAAAAAAAATTCTCATCACGGCCCTAAAGGATTTCCCCCTTATCCTTAAACTGTGACCCCTTGTTCTGGACTTCCCCAACATCGGGAACAATCTTCCTGCATCTAGCCTGTCCAACCCCTTAAGCATTTTGTAAGTTTCTATAAATCCTCCCTCAATCTTCTAAATTCCAGCGAGTACAATCCGAGTCTATCCAGTCTTTCTTCATATGAAAGTCCTGACATCCCAGGAATCAGTCTAGTGAACCTTCTCTGTACTACCTCTATGGCATGAATATATTTCCTCAGATTTGGAGACCAAAACTGTACACAATACTCCAGGTGTGGTCTCACCAAGAACTTGTACAACTGCAGTATAACCTCCCTGCTCCTATACTCAAATCATTTTGCTATGAATGCTAACATACCATTTGCTTTATTCACTGCCTGCTGCACCTGCATGCCTACTTTCAATGACTGGTGTACCATGCCACCCAGGTCTCGTTGCATCTCCACTTTTCCTAATCGGCCAACATTCACATAATAGTCTACTTTCCTGTTCTTGCCACAAAAGTGGATAACCTCACATTTATCCACATTGTACTGCATCTCCATTGCATTTTCCCACTCACCCAACCCATCCAAGTCACCTTGAAGTCTCCTAGCATCCTCCTCACGGCAAACACTGCCCCCCAGCTTCGTGTCATCCGCAAAGAGGATGTTGCATTCAATTCCCTAGTCCAAATCATTAATATATATATTGTAGACAACTGGGGTCCCAGCAATGAGCCCTGCGGTACCCCACTAGTCACTGCAGGGTGTAGGAAATATGCTACATATGTTGGGAGAGAAGGAATGGGTGACGTTTAGGGTCCAGACCCTTCTTCTGGCTGGTTGGGATAAGAAAAGAAAGAAATATAGACGATGTTTTAGAGAAATAAAGAACAATGAATTAAAGTTATGTCAAAATAAACTGGCCATTGTTGGCTGCATGTTGAGACTTGGATGGGGGTGGGATAGAGAGAGAGGGAAAGCAAGGGTCACTTAAAGTTAGAGAAATCAATGTTCATACCACTGGGTTCTTCAAATTTGTATTTAACCTCACTCTGACAATGGAGGGGACCTTGGCCAGAAAGGTCAGTGTGGGAATTGGAAGGATAATTAAACTGTTTAGTAACCGTGAGAGAATGTAGGTCCAGGCAGACTGAGCGAAGGTGTTCAGCAAAACCATCGCCCAGTCAACGTTTAGTGTCACCGATGTAAACGGGTCTATCATTTAGACTCCCTCATTTACTGAGCGCATGACATAGCAAAGCATCACCTGAGACTTGTAACAGTTCCTCTGCTGTTCCTCAGCCGGCTTTTGGGAAACCTACAGAATCCCATCAGAAATAATGCACCTTTTCTATTTAATACTCTGCCCATGTACTGATGTACAGTGTCAAGCTTTACTTTGCATGGTATATTATCAGCTAAGTCTATACAAGTAAACTCAATGCTAGCTTTTTTTTCAACGGGGCTTGTATACAAAAACAGGGATATAATATTATGGGTCTATAAGGCTCTGGTCAGGCCACATTTGCAATATTGTTAGCAATTGTGGACACCATACCTGAGGAAGGATGTGCTGGCTCTGGAGAGGGTTCAGAGGAGGTTTACATGAATGATCCCAGGAATGAGTAGGTCAACGGATGATCAGTGTTTATCAGCGCTGGGCCTGTACTCGCTGGAGTTTAGGTGAATGTGGGGACCACATTGAAACGTACAGAATAATGAACGACTTGGTCAGAGTGGATGGGGAGAGGATGTTTCCACTAGTGGGAGAGTTTAGGACTAGATGTCATAGCCTCAGAATTAAAGGATGTTCATTTAGGTATGTGTTGAGAATACATTTATTTAGACAGAGGGTGGTGAATCTGTGATTTATTTTGCCACAGAAGGCTGTGGAGGCCGTCAGTGGATATATTTAAGGCAGAGATAGATAGATTATTGATTAGCACAGATGTCAGAGGATATGGGGAGAAGGCAGAAGAAAGGCTTGCTGGGCGGAAAGGCCTAAATCTACTCCTATTATTGTGACCTTATTATAATTAAGTCAATCTCAAGGACAATATGTGGAGTAAAGTGCAAGATACAGATTGCAGAATGTATCTCTCAGCATTGTAACACATCAGTTCCAAAGATGCAGTCTATGGTCACATTGAACATTCATGTGTAATTCATGTTTACAGGGATATGGGTCAAACACAGGCTGGTAGTACGAGTGTATGGGGCATGGGCATGAACAAGTAGGGCCAGAGGGCCTGTTTCCATGCTGTATGTCTCTATGTCTGAAGCCCCCACCCCCTGCACCAGCTCCTGAGCCACCTACTGATCTGCACTGTCTTCCTCTTTCTTGTCTCTTGTACACGTGGCACAGGTTGTGTGATCCCTTATCTCCGTCTCTCCCTCTCTCCTGACTCTCAGTCTGAAGAAGGGGCTTGTCCTGCTGAGTTTCTCCAGCATTTTGTGTCTACCTTCGGTTTAAACTAGCATCTGCAGTCCCTTCTTACACATAGTGAGATTATAAGAATGGAGTTACTTTTAACCACCTGTCTCACTCCCTGTCTCATCTCCCTCCCTACCTGTGTTATTGTTAGTAATATGGACTATGAGCTCTGGCTGCTCACCTCCCCCTTTCAAAATAGAAACATAGAAACACAGAACATAGGCACAGGACAAGGCCATTCGGCCCTTGAGCCAGCACCGCCATTTAATATGATAATGGCTGATCATCCCAAATCAGTACCCCGTTCTTGCTTTCTCCCCATCTCCCTTGATTATGTTAGCCCTAGAGCTTTAACTAACACTCTCTTGAATACATCAAGTAAATTGCCCTCCACTGCCTTCTGTGGGAGAGAATTCCACAGATTCACAGCTCTCTGTGTGAAAAAGGTTTCCCTCACCTCAGTCCTGAATTGCCTTCCCCTTATGCTTAATCTGTGACCCCCTGGTTCTGGACTTTCCCAACATCGGGAACATTTTTCATGCATCAAGCCTGTGCAATCCATCAAGAAATATCTATGTATCTTTCATATTCCCTCTTCTTCTAAATTCCAGTCAATAGAAGCCCAGTCGGTCCATTCTTGCATTATATGTCAGTCTCGCCATCCAGGGAATTATCCTGGTGAAGCTCCGCTGCCCTCCCTCAATAGCAAGAATGTCCTTCCTCAAATTCGGAGACCATAAATCACACAATACACCTGGCGTGTTCTCACCAGGGCCATGTATACTGCAGTAGGACCTGTCTACTCCTATATTAAAATCCTATCGTTATGAAGGCAAACATGCCATAAGCTTTCTTCTCTGCCTGCTGTACCTGCATGCTTACAGTGGCTGATGCACAAGGATACCCAGGTCTCGATGCACCTGTCCTTTCCCAAACCTGATACCATTCAGATAATAATCTGCCTTCTTGTTCTTGCCATAAAAGTGGATAACCACACATTTATCCACATTATACTGAATCTCCCATGCATCTGCCCACTCACCCAACCGATCCGTCAACGTGCAGCCTCACAGCATCCTCCTCACAGCACACACTGCCACCCAGCATCCTCCTCACAGCACACACTGCCACCCAGCTTTGTGTCATATACAAACGGAGAAATTACATTTGATTCCTTTGTCTTCATTGTCAATATCTATTGTCAATAACTGGGGTCCCAGCACTGAGCCTTGCGGCACTCCGTTAGTCACTGCCTGACATTATGAAAAGTACCCAATGTCCTGTGTCCGCTCAGATCTGGCACCAGATAAGCAACACACCGTACTGTAGTCTCGCCCATGGCCGCAGAAACTGCAGAGTCCCTATCACTATTTGAACACGTTTGGACACCATACTGAGGAAGGATGTGCTGGCTCTGGAGTGGGTCCAGAGGAGGTTTACAGGATTGATCCCAGGAATGAGTAGGTTAACCTATGATGAGCGTTTGTGGGCACTGGGCCTGTACTCGCTGGAGTTTAGAAGAATGAGGCGGGTTCTCAATGAAACGTACAGAATAGTGAAAGGCTTTGATAGAGTGGATGTGTAGAAGATGTATCCACTGGTAGTTTAGTCAAGGTCTAGAGGGCACAGCCTCAGAATTAAAGGATGTTCATGTTGGAAGGAGAGGAGGAGGAATTCCTTTATCAAGAGCAGTGAATCTGTGGAATTATTGCCACAGAAGGCTGTTTTACGGAAAAGGTTGACAGATTATTGATTAGTACGGATGTCAGGGGCTATGGGAAGAAATCAGGAGAATGGTGTTAGTGGGGAGTTATAGATCAGCAATGAGGGAGTGGTAGAGTAGATATGATGGGTCGAATGGCCTAAATATACTCCTATCTCTTTATGACCACTCTTCCCTCCACCTCTGTCTCTATCGCTCCCCCTCCCTCTCCCTCAAACCGCCTCTTTCTCTCCACTCCGAAGGGCGAGGGGGGAGGGGGAGGGTGAAGGATGAGGGGGAGTGAAATGGGGAGCGGGATGGGTTGAGGGAGGGTGAGGGTGAGGGGTCAGGGCGTAGAGCTGGTGGGGGGAGAGGGACGGGGGTGGTGAGGGGGAGGAGAGTGGGGTGAAGGGGAGCGTGAGGGGGAGGAAAAGGGGGTGGGGTGGAAGTGAGGGGTGGATTAGCTGGTGTAGAGGGAAGAGAAAGGGGATGAGGATTGGGTGAGGGAGGTTGTTGGGCAGGGAGGGCCTGGGATTGGATGAAAGGGGCAGG
>JAWMAR010000205.1:447844-497173 GCA_036785375.1 Leucoraja ocellata | reverse complement strand
GAGGAATAGGGGAGCGGGAGGGGGAGGAGGGGGGGCAGGGGTCGGGTGGCGGAGGGGCGGCGCGAGGGGGAGGGGGGCGAAAAGGGGGTTGGAGGGGAGAGGGGGGAGAGGGAGAGGGAGAGGGAGTGGGAGCGGGAGAGAGGGAGAGGGAGAGGAGAGGGAGAGGGAGAGGGAGAGGGAGAGGAGGAGAGGGAGAGGGAGAGGGAGGGGAGAGGGAGAGGGAGAGGGAGAGGGAGAGGGAGAGGGAGGGAGAGGGGAGAGGGAGAGGGAGAGGGAAGAGGGAGAGGGAGAGGGAGAGGGAGAGGGAGAGGAGAGGAGAGGGAGAGGAAGAGGGAGATGGAGTGGGAGAGGGAGAGGGAGAGAGGGAGAGGGAGAGGGAGAGGGAGAGGGAGAGGGAGAGGGAGAGGAGAGGGAGAGGGAGAGGAGAGGGAGAGGGAGATGGAGTGGGAGAAGGAGCGAGAGGGAGCGGGAGAGGGACAGGGAGTGGGAGAGGGAGTGGGAGAGGGAGAGGGAGAGGGAGAGGGAGGGAGAGGGAGAGGGAGCGGGAGAGGGAGAGGGAGAGGGAGAGGGAGAGGGAGAGGGAGAGGGAGGGGGGAGAGGGAGCGGAGAGGGAGAGGGAGAGGGAGAAGGAGAGGGAGAGGGAGAGGGAGAGGGAGAGGGAGTGGGAGAAGGAGCGAGAGGGAGCGGGAGAGGGAGAGGGAGAGGGAAAGGGAGTGGGAGAGGTAGATGGAGAGGGAAGGGACAGGGATGGGTAGAGGGAGGGGAGAACGCGGTGGTGAGGGAAGGGGAGAGGGAGGGGGATAAGGAGTGGGAGAGGGAGAAGTAGAGAGAGGGAGAGGGAGAGGGAGAGGGAGAGGGAAAGGGGAGTGGGAGAGGTAGATGGAGAGGGAAAGGGACAGGGACGGGTAGAGGGAGGGGGAGAAGTGGTGAGGGAAGAGGGAGCGGGAGAGGTGGGGGTGAGGGAGAACGCGGTGGTGAGGGAAGGGGAGAGGGAGGGGGAGAGGGAGGGTGATAGGAGGGGAGAGGAGGGGTGCGGGAGATGGAGTGGGAGGCAGAGAGGTTGAGAGAGGGGGAGAGGGATGGGAGAGAGGAAGTGAGGGGAGAGGGAGCCTGAGAGGGAGAGGGAGTGGGAGAGGGAGAGGGAGAGGGGGTGGGGTGAGGGTGGGGGAGGGAGGAGGAGAGGAGAGGGTGAGGAGGGGGGAGAGGAGGGGGTGAGGAAGGGGAGAGGAGGGGCGAGGAGGAGGAGGAAAGGAGGGGGATGGAGGGGCAGAGGAGTGCGAGAGGGAAAGGGAGGGGGGGAGTGGAAGGGAGTAGGAGGAGGGGGAGAGGGAGGAAGAGAAGGAGAGGGATAGGGAGGAGAGAGGGAGTGCAGAGGGAGTGTCTGAGGGTGGGGGAAGAGGTGGAGACGGAGGGGTTTGCGGTGGGACGGAGAGAGAAGGGGTGAGAACGAGTGGGAGAGGAAGGGTGAAAGGGAGGAGGCGAGGGAGGAGCTGAGGGATGGGGAGTAGGAGGGGGAGAGGGAAGGGCAGATGGAGAGGGAGAGGGAGAGTGAGAGGGAAAGGGACAGGATGGGTAGAGGGATGGGGTGAGGAAGCGGTAGTGAGAGAAGGTGAGGGAAGAGGGAGCGGGAGAGGAGGGGTGAGGAAGGGGCGGGGGAGAGGGAGGGGGAGAGGGACATTGAGAGGGGAGGGTTAGAGGGAGGGTGAGAGGAGGGGTGCGGGAGGGGGAGTGGGAGGGAGAGAGGTTGAGGGAGGGGGAGAGGGAGGGGAAGAGGGAGTGAGGGGAGAGGGAGGTGGAGAGGGAGGGGGAGAGGGAGAGGGAGGTGGAGGGATGGGGAGAGGGTGGGGAAGGAAGAGGGGGCGGGGAGGAGGAGGGAACAGTGGGAGGTGTGAGAGAGGGAGGCGGAGAGGGAGGCGGAGAGGGAGTGGGAGAGGTAGGTGACGGGGGCGAGGGAGAGGTAGGGGGTGAGGGAGGGGATGGGAGAGGGGTGAGAGGGGGTGGGAGGGGGTGGAGATGGGGAGGTGGAGAAGGAGGAGGAGGGGAGGGGGAGGTGCAGAGGGAGAGGGAGAGAGAGAGAGAGAGTGGGAGAGAGAAAGGAGGAGGAGAGGAGGGGGAGGTAAGGAGACGGAGTAGAGTGAAGGTGATAGGAAGAGGGAGGGGTATAGGGAGTTAGGGGAGAGGGAGCGGAAGAAGGGAGAAGAAGGGGGTGGGAGAGGGGGATGGGGAGAGGAGGAATGGGGAGGGGGGAGGGGAGCAAGAGGGGGAGGGGGTGTGGGAAGTTGGGGAGTTGGGGAGGAGGAGAGGGAGTGGGAGAGAGGGAGAGGGAGAGGTCGAGGGATTGGTCGAGGGAGAGGGAGAGAGAGAGGAGTGGGAGAGGGAGAGAGAGATGGAGAGGGAGCGGGAGAGGGAGAGGAAGAGGGGGAGGGAGAGGGAGAGGGAGAGGGAGAGGGAGAGGGAGAGGAGAGGGGCGGGTAGAGGGAGGGGGACAAGAAGCGGTAGAGGGAGAGGGGGTGAGGGAAGAGGGAGCGGGAGAGGAGGGGGTGAGGGAGGGGGAGGGGAGATGGAAGGGGAGAGAGAGGGGAGAGGGAGGATGAGAGGAGGGGGAGAGGAGGGGTGCGGGGGGTGGGAGGAAGAGAGTTTGAGGGAGGGGGAGAGGGAGGGGAGAGGTAGTGAGGGAGAGGGAAACTGAGAGGGAGAGGGAGCGGGAGAAGGAGCGGGAGATGGAGGGGAGAGGGAGAGGGGGTGGGCGGGGGAGAGGGAGAGGGAGAGGGAGAGGGAGCGGGAGAGGGGAGAGGGAAGGGAGGGAGAGGGAGGGGGAGGAGGAGAAGGAGGCGAGGGAGGTGGAGAGGAAGCGGGAGGGGGAGAGGAAGCGGGAGGGGGAGAGGGCGTGAGGGGTAGAGGGAGCGGGAGAGGGAGCGGCAGAGAGGACGAGGGGGAAGAAAGCGGGAGAGTGGGGAGCGGTAGGAGTCAGGAGGCGGAGAGGAGGGGGAGGTTGAGAGGGAGGAATTGAGGTTGAGGGAGGGGTAGAGGTAGGGGGAGAGGGAGTGAGGGGAAATTGGAGGAGGAAGGGTGAGAGGGAGTCGGAGGGTGAGGAGGTGAGGGAGAGGGGAAGGGGTGTGAGAGGAGGAGGGTAAAGGAGAGGGAGTGGTAGGTGAGGGGTTGAGGGAGGAGGGGGAGGTGGGTGAGAGGGGAGCCCGGAGAGGGAGGGGATGAGGGAGTGGGGAGTGCGCCGAGGGAGAGGAAGGGGGTGAGGGGGGCGCAGGAGAGGATCGGCAGGGGGAGGGAGAGGGAGGTTGGAGGAGTGGAGGGGTGGCGGTGGATGAGGGGGAGGGGGATAGGGAGAGGCAGAGGGGGAGGGAGGGGGAGAGCGAGAGGGATAGGGAGAGGGGGGAGAGGAGGGGGAGTATAGAGGGATAAAAGGTGGAGGATGTGAGGGGAGGGGGGAGGGACAGGGAGAGGGAGGTGCAGAGGGTTAGAAAGAGGGAAGGGAGGGGAGAGAGTGGGGAGAGGAGGGGAGGGGATAGGAGGAACAGAGGAGCGGGGGGATAGGGGTGAGGCTGTGGAGGAGGAGGTGGAGGGGGAGAGGGTGAGGAGGATGATGAGGGGGGGAGGCGGGGAGTGGGAGCGGGAGGGGCGGGGGAGGAAGAATGGGAGAAAAAGGGTGGGGGAGGGGGAGGGAGTGGCAAAGGGGGCGAGATGGGGAGAGGAGGGGTGAGGAGGGAGAGATTAGTGGTGAGGAGGGGTGTTGAGGGGGGAGGAGGGAGAGGAGGGGAAGAAGAGTGGGAGTGGAGTGGGAGAGGGAAAGGGAGTGGAAGGGGGTAGGAGGAGGGGAGAGGGAGGGGGAGAGGGAGAGGGATAGGGAGGAGAGAGGGAGTGCAGAGGGAGGGTCCGATGGTGGGTGAGGATGAGGAGATGGAGGTGTGGGCGGTGGGACGGAGAGAGAAGGGGGGAGAGCGAGTGGGAGAGGAAAGGGTGAAAGGGAGAGGAGAGGGAGGGGGCGAGGGAGGAGGAGAGGGATGGGGAGTTGGAGGGGGAGAGGGAAGAAGAGATGGAGAGGGAGAGGGTGGTGGAGATGGAGAGGAAGCGGGGGACGGAGGGGGAAGCGGAGGGGGAGAGGGAGAGGAAAGGGACAGGGACGGGAAGAGGGAGGGGAGAGGAGGAGGAGAGGGAGGCGGCGGGGGAGAGGGAGGAGGGGAAGGAGGGGGTGATGGAGTGAGGGGAGAGGGAGAGGGAGAGGGAGAAGGAGGGGGAGAGGGAGGGTGAGGGGGAGGAGACGGGGAGAGGGAGGTGAGGGGAGGGGGAGGGGAGGGGAAGGGGTAGGGGTAGAGGGAGGGTAGCGGTAGGCACACAGGGAGGAGGAGGGGGAGATGGAGGAGGAGGTACGGCAGAGGTAGTGCGGGGTCGAGGGAGAGGAAGCCGGAGAGGGAGGGGAGGAGGAGAGGGAGAAACAGGGGGGAGGGGATGGGGAGGGCGCGGGGGAGGAGGAGGCGACGGGGAGGGGGAGATGAGGGCAGATGAGGGGCAGGGATGAGGAGGATAGGGAGGGGGAGAGGGGGAGGGGGAGGAGGGGGATAGGAGGGAGAAGAGGAGGGGGAGAGGAGAGGGAAAGGAGGGGGAGAGGAGGAGGAGAGGAGGGGGTGAGGGGAAGATGGGGACGGGAGAGGGAGGAGGAGAAGGAAGAGAGAGGGGGAGAGAGAGGCGGAGAGGAGGGGAGGGGAAGAGGCGGAAGAGAGGAGGGGCGAGGAGGAGGTGAGGAAGGGGAGAGGAGGGGGAAGAAGGAGGTGAGGGGAGAGGGAAGAGGAGGTGAGGGAGAGGGAGAGGGAGGGTGAGGAGGAGAGGGACGGGGTGGGTGAGAGGGAGGGGGTGGGAGGGAGGGAGGGGGTGGAAGGGAGAAAGTGGGAGAGGGAGGGGGAGGGGGAAGAGGAGGCGGGGCGGAGGAGGTTGAGAGGGAGGTGGGGGTGGAGAGGAAGAGGGAGGGGGAGAGGAAGAGGGAGAGGGAGAGGAAGAGGGAGAGGGAGAGGGAGAGGGATATGGAGAGCGAGGGAGAGGGAGAGGGAGCGGGAGAGGGGGAGGGAGAAGGAGAGGGAGAGGGAGGGGGAGGAGGAGGAGGAGGCGAGGGAGAAGGGAGGAAGCGGAGGAGGAGAGGGAGTGAGGGTAGAGGAGCGGGAGAGGAGCGGCAGAGGAGCGCGAGGGGGATGAAGCGGGAGAGTGAGGGGAGAGGTAGGGGTCAGGAGGGGGAAAAGAGGGAGAGAGGAGGGGGAGAGGAGGGGGAGGGTGAGAGGGAGGAATTGAGGTTGAGGGAGGGGAAGAGGTAGGGGGAGAGGGAGTGGAGGGGAAAGGGAGAATAAGGGTGAGAGGAAGACGGAGGTGTGGGAGGTGAGGGAGAGGGAGAGGGGTGGGGAGGAGGAGGAGGAGAGGGAGAAGGAGAGGGAGGGGTAGGTGAGGGGTTGAGGGAGGAGGGGGAGGTGGGGGAGAGGGAGCCGGAGAGGGAGAAGGTGAGGGAGTGGGGAGTGGTGTGAGGGAGGGGAGAAGGGGCGGGAGGAGGAGGGGGAGAGGTAGAGGGAGGGTGAGGGGGAGAGGGAGGGAGACGGAGAGGAGGAGATGGTGAGGGAGGGGAAAAAGCGAGGGGAGAGGGAGAGGTGGTGAGGGGGTGGGAGGGGGAGAGGGAGGGTGAGAGGGAGGGGGACAGGGAGGGGGAGAGGGAGCAGGGAGAGGGAGCGGGGGAGCGAGGGGGAGTTGGAGTGGGAGAGGGAGGGGAGAGGAAGAGTGAGAGGGATTTAGAGGGGTAGAGGGGAAGAGGAAGGTAGAGGGAGAGTAGTAGAGGGTGAGGTAGAGGGAGAGAGAGGAGGGAGAAGAGGAGGAGGGGGGTGGGGGCGGAGTGGGAGGGGGAGAGGGATTGGGAGAGGGAGGGGAGAGGGATTGGGAGAGCAGGGAGGGGGACAGGGAGGGGGAGAGGGAGCGGGAGAGGGAGCGGAGAGCGAGGGGGAGTTGGTGTGGGAGAGGGGAGGGAGAGATGTAGGAGGAGTGGAAGGGGGGGGGGGAGATGTAGGAGAGAGGGAGAAGAAGGGGGAGGGGGAAGACGGAGGGGGAGATGGAGGGGAGGGGAAAAGGGTGAGGAAGTGAGGGGGTGGTGGAGGGATAGTGGGGTTCGGAGGAGTCTGGTGTTAGGGGAGGGGGAGGGGAGGATGATGGGCAGTTGGGGGGAGGATGATGGGGAGGTGGAGGGGGAAAAGGGAGGGGGAAGCTGGAGTCGAATGGGTTGGGGGGAGGAGGGGCAGAAAAGGAGGCAGGGAGGGAGACGAAAGTGAAGAAGGGGGAGGGTGATGTGAGTGAAGGGGAGGGGAGGAGAAGGGTGCAGGGGATGGGCAGGGGAGGGAGAGAAGAGAATGGGGGGATAGTTTGGGAGGGCGTGTGAAAATATGGAGGGAGAGGCTCAGGGGTAGAGTGATGTAGGGGATTGAAGTGGTAGGGAAAGGGAACGGGAGGAGAAGGGGGGTTGTAGTGGAAGGAGGTGTGTTTAAGGGTAGGTGAGTGTGAGGCGGTATGGAGGGGGGAGAGGGAGGGTGTGGTATGGTTAAAGGGAAGGGTTGGGGAATGTGAGGGGTAGGGGGAGGGTGATAGGTCGGAAAGAAAAGGGGAGGGGGTGACATGTAGCGGCCGGGAGAGCGGGAGGAGATTGAGGGACGGTGAGGGAGAAGGAGGTTGGAGTGGAAGGGGGTTGAATGTTGAGGCGGATGGGGACGAGGTGTGTGACGTGTGGCGAAGGGGAGGGGGAGGGAGATGGAAGGGGAAAGGAGAGGTAGAAAAGGTGGAGAAAACGGGGAGGGGTATAGAGTGGGGTAAGGGGAGTTGATGTGGTGGCAGGGGAGTGGTTGGAGGTGGGGGAGGGGAAGAGCCGGGCCAGGGGGAGGTGGAAGGGATGGAGGAGAGGAAGAGGAAGAGGAAGGGGGTGGGGAGGTTTAGAGAGGCTTAGCGGGAGGGGAAGGGTGGAGTAAGGGGGAGTTTGAGGTGGGAGAGCGAGGTGGATGGTTAGTTGGGTTGGTGGAGAGAATGAGGGGAATGGGAAAGGAGCGGCGTAGGGAGAAGGGGAATGGGGAGTAAAGGGGAGGGGAGAGGAGGGGGGACGGGGATAGAATGGGGAGGGGGAGATGGAGTAGTACGAGGAGGGATAAGCGCAGGGGAGGGGTAATGTGTGGGGGAGAGGGAAAGGGAGGGGTGGACGTTAGAGAGGGAGAAGGTAGAGGTGGCGGAGGGGCAGAGGATGGGGAGGGACAGAGGATGGGGAGGTTGAGGCGTAGGGTAGAGTTAGCGGGAGGGGAAAGGGCGGATGAACGGGAGATAGTGAGGGGGAAGGGTAGGAGAAGGAGACAGTGAGGGGGCGGGCGAGGGAAGGGGAGAGGATGAGGGAGAGGCGGAAGAGTAGTGGGGGAGGGATGCGGGTGGAAGGTGAGGGGAGTGGGGCGGTGAGGGGAGGGCGGGATTAGGGGAGAGGAGGAGGGGAGGAGGAAGGGAAGTGGCAGAGGGGTGCAGGAGGGAGGTGAGGGGAGTGGGGCGGTGAGGGGGGCGGGAGAAGGGGGAGAGGATGAGGGGAGGCGGAAGGGGAGTGGGACGGAGGGATGCGGGAGGGAGGTGACGGGGAAGGGAGGTGAGGAGGTAGGGGAGGAGGCGAAATGATTTAGGGAGGGTTAGTGAGAGGGTGAGGGGTGGGTAGGAAGAGAGGGTGGGGAGGTGACGGGAGGGGGAGGTGAGGGTAGAGAGAGGGGGCGGGGAGGTTGAGGTGGAGGGGAGGGGTAGGTGAGGGGGTAGCTGAGTTGGGGCCCGCGTGGATGGAGTGGATGTTGAAGGTGAGTGCAAAATGAGGGGGCATGGGATGAGAGTGGGGAGATGATGATGAAAGTTAGGGAAAGGGTTAGGGACAGGGAAGGGTAAGGGGAGTTGGGAGGTGTGGGAGAGGGTGAGGGGGTATGTGGAGGTTGAAAGGAGGGGAAGAAGAAGTGGGGAGAGGAGAAAGGCGGGCGGAAGTGGAGGATGAAGGTGTGAGGGAGGGGAGATGGTGGTGAGGGAGACGGGGAGGGGTCAGTGGTGAGGAGGTGGCAAGGAGAAAGAGAAGGAAGAGAAGGGGCTGAGGGGAGGGGAAGCTGGTAGGGAGAGAAAGGGTAGGGGGAGTGTGAGAGGGAGGCGTAAGGGTAAGAGGGGTGAGAGGAGGGAAAGAGGATAGGGATGGGGTGGGGGTGATGGAGGGGGAGGTGTAGGGGGAGGAGAAAGCGGAGGGGAATGATGAGGGTAAGCGGAAGGGGAGGGGGATGCGATGAGGGAATGGGAACCGTGAGGGTGAGAAGGAGGGGGGGGGAGTAGGAGGAGGAGAGGAGGGGGAGAATGAAGGACAGGGGGAGGAGAAGAGGGTAGGGGAAGGTGAGGGTGTAGGAGAGATGGAGGGGAAGGGAGATTAGAGGAGGGGGTTGTGAGGGGGAGGGAGATGATGATGAGATGGGAAGAATGAGATGGAGGGGGAGCGAAGGAGGAGGGGAGGGGTGGGGAATGGTGGCGGATTGGGAAAGGGGCAGTGGGAAGTGAAAGGAGAGTGGAGGAGGAGGAGCAGAAAGTGGGCGGAGGTTGAGGGGAGGGAGGAGAGGGAGGTGAGGGCTGTGGAGGGGAGTAAAGAGGGAGGGGGTGTGTTTTGGTGAGAGGGAGGGATTGAGGAATGGGAGGATGAGGGGAAGGGTGAAGGGGAGGTGGAGGGAACAAGGGAGAGGGAGCAGAAAGGTGAGACGGAGGGGTAGGGGATGAAGGTCCGGGTGACCAGGGTTAAGGGTGGGTTGAGGGACGTTAAGGGGAAGGGTGTGTAGAGGGGGAGGGTAGAGAATGGGGAGAGGGGGGGATGTAAGGGAAGGTGTGCGGTGAGGGGGGAGGGGAGAGGAGATGGGAGGGTGGTGATGAAGGGGGAGGCAAGAGAAGGGCAGCGGGAGTGAAGGGGGTATAGGGGGCGTGGAGAGTAGTAGGGGAGGATAAGGGGAAGAGGGGACGGGAAGGGTGAGAGGAGGGAGAGGGGGAGGAGAGGGAGGTTAGGGCTGTGGAATTCAACAGGGAGGTGGTGGGATGGGGAAGTTGGAAGGGTCGGTGAGGGAGAGTGAGGAGTGGGGGATGAAGAGGTGAGAGGGGAGGGGGAAAGTGCGGAGGCATTGGATGAGTAAGGGAAAGGTGAGGGAGAAAGGGAGGATAAGGGGGAGGGAGTTGAGGGGGCAAGGGCCGGGGAAGGAGACGGGGAGGGGGGATTAGGGGAAAGGGTTGGGGCAGGGTTGTCGGAGGGTGAGGGATGGGAGAGGGGGTTAGGGAGCAGAGGGCGTAGGAGAAGGAGAGGGGGGGATTGGAAGGGGGTAGGGGATGGGGTGGATGTGGGGGGAATGGATAGAAGTGGGATAGGGAGAAGGAGGCGAAGGAGAGGGCTAGAAGGGAGAAGGGCTAGGTGAGGGGAAGAGGGGTCGGGAAGGTTGAGGGGAGGGGAGGGAGAGAGCAGGAAGGGTAGGGCAGGGTTTGCCTGGCCGAACAGGAGTGTGAGGTGCAAAAGTGTGGGATTGGGTAAGGGGAAGGTTAGGGGGAGGATGAGTGGGAAGAAGAGGCTGAGCGGAGAGGGGAGGGGGTGAAGGATGAGGTGAGAGGGGGAACAGAAGGAGGGGCCAGTGTGGAGGAGCGGGAAGGGAGGTGGAAGGGGAGGGTAGGAGAGTGGGCGGGTGAGGGGAAGATGAGGTGAGGGGTAGGAGGGGTGATGGTGAGGGTGCGGGATGAGGGCAGTGGAAGAGGACAAGGGAAGAGTGTGGGAATGGGCGAAGAGGGAAAGGGGGATTAGGAAGGGGGTAGGGGCTGGGGAGTGGGAATGGGATGGGGGTAGGGGCTGGGGAGGGGGTATGGGAATGGGAAGACAATGGGGAGGGAGAATAGGAAGGAGGTAGGGGATGGGAAGTGGGTAGAGGTTGGGGGAGGGGTTTGGGAGGTGGAATGGGAAGGGGGAGGGGGAATGGGAAGGGGATAGGGGATGGGGAGGGGGGATGGGAATGGGGGTAGGAGATGGGGAGGGGGTAGGGGATTGGGAGGGGGTAGGGGATGGGAATGGGGGTAGGGGATGGGGAGGGGGGTAGGGGATTGGGAGGGGGTAGGGGATGGGCAGGAGGAATGGGAAGGGGGCAGGGGATGGGCAGGAGGAATGGGAAGGGAGTAGGGGATGGGGAGGGGAATGGGAAGGACGTAGGGGATGCGAAGTGGGTAGAGGATGGGGGAGGGGTTTGGGAGGTGGAAAGGGAAGGGGGAGGGGGAATGGGAAGGGGATAGGGGATGGGGAATGGGAAGGAGGTAGGAGATGGGAAGGGGGAGAGTATGGGGAATGGGGAGGAGGCAGGGATGGGGAGGGGGAATGGGAAGGGGGTAGGAGATGGGGAGGGGTAGGAGATGGGAGGGGGCATGGGAAGGGGGTAGGAGATGGGGAGGGGGCATGGGAAGGGGTTATGGGATGGGGAGGGGGCATGGGAAGGGGTTAGGGGATGGGGAGGGGGCATGGGAAGGGGTTAGGGGATGGGGAGGGGGCATGGGAAGGGGTTAGGGGATGGGGAGGGGGCATGGGAAGGGGTTAGGGGATGGGGAGGGGGCATGGGAAGGGCCAGTGAGAAGGGGAAGTGGAGGATAGTAGTAGTGGGCGGGAAGAGGGTGCAGGGGTGAGAAGGGAGGGGAGGTGGAAGGGTCCTTGAAGTGGGAAGGGGTGAGTGGAAGGGGGGCGGGAGCGGAAGGATTTAGGTGAGGTGGAACGGTTGGGAAAAGGGAGGGGGTGGCTGATGAGGGGAAAGGGGGAGAGTGATGAGGGAGTAAGGGAGGGAAAGGGGGACGGGGAGGTGGAGGTGAAAAGGGTAGGAGGTTGAGGGGGCGGGGGGGGAAGGTTGACAGGAAGGAGGAGGGGTAGAAGGAGAGGGGACAGTGAGGGGACTGGAGGTTGGCGGTTGAGGGGAGGGGGATAGAGGGGGAAACAAAGGGGAAGGAGGAGGAGTAGGGTGAGGGGAAGTTGGAGGGGCAAGGGGAGGGGAGGGGGAGAGGGAGGAGAAGAGGGAGGGGGAGGTTGAGGGGTGGGAGGGGTAATTGGCTGAGGGATGTGGAAGGGAGTGGGGGTGAGCGGGAGGGGGTTGAGGGGGCGGCGAGGATGATGGGGGAGGCGGGACGGAATGGAGGAGAGGGAAGGAGAGGTAGAGAGGTAAGGGGGGGTTGCGGGCGAAGGGGAATGGGAATCAGGCGGATGAAGAGGGGGTGGATGAGATGGAGGGGATGATGAGGGGGTAATGAGTGTGAGGGGGTAGAATAGGGGAGGGGGTGGTAAGGAGCATGAGGGCTGAGAAGGGAATGGGTTCAGCGGTAGTGGGTTCGGATATGGAGGTTGTTCGGAGGTGGAGATGGAGGCGTGGTTCGGAGGTGTAGAGGGAGGAGTGGTTGAGTGCGAGGTTGCGGTGGAGATGGAAGGGGAAGGGCAGTGGGATTGGATGAGAAATTACGAGGCAGAGGGGGGTGGAGGTGGTAAAGGGAAGGTGAGGTTGAGGAGAAGTTGTTAGGGAGGGTTGGGAGAGGGTAGGGGAGAGGAGGGGGACAGAAGGAGACTAATGAGGGAAGAAGAGGAGGGGAATATGGGTGGGTGATGAGGAACGGGGAGGGGAGGGGGTTGGAAGGAGGCGGAGTGTGTGAGGAGGTGAAAGAGATTGGGGAAGGGTGTTGGAGAAGGTAGGAGGGGGAAGAGCAGGGGGAGAGGAGGGAGAGTGGCGATAAGAGGAGGGGGGGCGAATAGGGGAGTGGGTGATGAAAGGGAGAGGGGGAGAGTGGACGGCGAGAGGAAGGGTGAATGAGGAGAAGGTGTGAAGGTAAAAGAGGTAGTGGAAGGTGAGGAATTGGTGGGAAGAGGATTCGGGAGGAGAGAAGCCAATGGGAGCGCCAGTGGGAGTGATGAGGGTGGGGAATAGGAGAGTGAAGAAAAAGGGTGGGAAGGGGAGTGGTAGAGGGAACAGGTGTGACGGGTGGAGCGGGGAATCTAGAAGGGGCGAGTGTGGGGAGGTTAAAGGGGAGAAGAGGGGGGAGGTGGGTGAGAAAAGGACAGATTTTGTGCCGTAGGAGAGGAGAGGAAGGAGGGGGTTGGTGTAGAAGGTAGAAGCGGGAGATGATGTGTAGAGGAAGGGGAGAGGAGGGGAAGACGGGGAGGAGGAGTGGAGGTGAGAGGATGGGGGAACGGAGCGGGGAGAGGAGAGGTGGAGGGGAGAGGCGGGAGAGAGGAGGGGTGGAGGGTAGAAGATGGGGGAAAGGAGCGGGGTGAGGAAGTAGAGGAGGGGAGAGAGGAGGAGAGGATGGGGAGAGAAGGGGAAGTAGGAGAGAGAGTGGAGGGGAGAGGAGGGGATTGGAAGGAAGAGGAGTCGAGAGAAAAGGGGGACGGGGAGAGGAGGAGTAGAGGAAGGTGGAGTGGAAGGGATGGGCCGGGGGAGAGGAGGCGAGAGGAGGGGAGAGGAGGGGGCGAGGAGGAGAGAGGGGGGAGTGAAAGTGAGGATCGGGAGAGGAGGGGGAGGAGGGGAGAGATAGGAGGGGAGAGGAGTGCGAGATGAGTCGAGAGAAGGGGGTGCGGGGAAGGGAGGAGGGGCGGAGTGTGGAGTGGAAGTGGAGAGGCGGGGGAGAGGTCGAGAGGAAGGGGGATGTTGAGGGGGAGAGGAGGGGGAGAGGAGGGGTCGGAGGGGGAAAGAGGGGTGAGGAGGAGGAGGGAGGAGGGGGATGGGGAGGGCGATGAGGAGGGGGGTAGGATGGGGAGATGAGGGGAGAAGAGTCGAGAGGAAGGCGGAGAGGAGAGGGAGAGGAGAAGGCGGAGGGGGGAGGAGGGGATGGGAGGAGGGGATGGGAGGAGGGGGATGGGGAGGGCGATGAGGGGGATGCGGAGAGCGATGAGGGGGGATAGGATGGGGAGAGGAGGGGAGAAGTGTCGAGAGGAAGGGGGAGATTGAGGGCTAACTGGATAGGCCAAACATTTCACTCTTCATTCACTTCTAAATCTAGAGGTACTGCAATTATTATTCGTAAAGGAATTCCATTTAAATCAAAGAATACTATTTCAGATAAGGAAGGGAGATATCTTATAGTAGCAGGAGAGATCAATAATACGCCAATTACGCTGGTAAATATATATGCGCCCAACTTTGATAACCCTCAAATTTTTAATAAAATTCTGAATATAATTGCCGAATTTAATTATCAAAATGTTATAATCGGAGGAGACTTCAACTGTGTTTTAGACCCTTATTTAGATAAATCGATGCAAAAACAAAAAGGTAATATGAATTCTAAAACCAGTGAACTCTTACATACATATATGGAAAACACAAATATAGCAGATGTATGGAGGATTGCAAATCCGACGGGAAGGGACTACTCGTTCTATTCAGCGGTGCATAAAACATATTCACGGATAGATTATTTTCTTGTGGATACAAAATTAATTACACACACTATGAATCCTAAATGCCACATTAATGCGATTTCAGATCACTCTCCTTTAACCTTTGTTTTAAAATTAGAAGGAATGTCTATGAATAAATCGTTCTGGAGGTTTAATTCGCAACTTTTAAAAGACCCACAAGGGAGTATATATCTAAAAAAACAGATGGACTTGTTCTTTGAGATAAATGATACACCAGATATATCCCCCACGCTATCATGGGAATCCTTTAAAGCATTTATTAGAGGAGTCATTATTTCATTTCAAGCTTACCAAAATAAAAAGAATAAGAAAGAACAAAGACATTTAGAAGAACAAATAAAACAATTAGATACAGATAATGCTAAAGATCCAACTATGGATAAACATAATAAAATCCTATTATTGAAATTCAAGCTGAATAAATTATTGTCAGAGAAAGTTATAACATTATTCCAAGTTACAAAACAAGAACACTTTGAATTCGGGGACAAACCCTACAAACTCCTAGCACGCCAGTTGAAAAAACGGGAAAAAGAGAATGCAATACTAAAGATTAAATCAGATAGTGGGGAATTATTAACACTACCCAAGGATATCAATAAAAGATTTGCTCAATTCTACGAAAATCTATATACATCTAAAACGTCAATAGATAATAATAAAATTTCAGAATTTCTGGAAGATTGTAACCTTCCAAAATTAGAATTGAGGGAACAAGAGGAACTGGGAGCAACAATTACTTCTAAGGAGATAGAAGACACAATAAAAACACTAAAGAATGGTAAAACACCAGGACCAGACGGATTCAGTAGTGAATTCTATAAAGCTTTTTATGATATAGTTACCCCACGATTACAGAAAATATATACACACGCTTTTAAAGAGCAAAGCTTACCCGAAGCACTAGCAGAATCAACTATCACATTAATACTTAAAAAAGATAAAAACATAGAAGAACCAGGCTCATATAGAGCTATTGCTTTGTTAAATACGGATCAAAAAATAATAGCGAAAACACTAGCCAGTAGACTGAGCAGGTACGTTAGTAGATTAATAAATGGAGATCAAACAGGATTTATACCTAAGAGACACTCATTCAATAATTTGAGACGTTTGCTTAACATAATGCACTCACATAAACCTCACGACCAAGAGTTATCTATTATCTCACTGGACGCAGAAAAAGCGTTTGATCAAGTAGAATGGGATTATATGATTAAAGTATTGCAAAAATTCCAATTGGGAGAAAACTTTATCGCATGGATAAAACTATTATATAACAAACCTACGGCTAGAATATTAACTAATAATATCTTATCCTCGAAATTTGAACTATCAAGGGGCAATAGACAAGGATGCTCATTATCACCGCTGTTATTTGCTTTGGTAATTGAACCCCTTGCTGAAAAAATAAGAACACATCCGGATATTTATGGTTATAATACAAAATACTCAAAGAATAAAATATCCCTATATGCCGATGATGTACTACTGTACATCACAAAACCACAAATTAGTATACCAAACATACTAAACTTAATTGAGGACTTTGGATCCTTTTCAGGATATAGAATAAATTGGAACAAAAGTGAAATTATGTCAATAAAACCAAAAGACTCAACACAGCTTCGGAAATTTCCCTTTAAAATAGCCACAGAAAAATTCAAATATTTGGGAATTGAAATTACTAGAAATTACCAGGATATGTTTAAAGCCAATTATAATCCCTTACTCAAGAAATTGAATAATCTGATTAAATTCTGGAAAACACTTAATGTTTTATTCTGCCTATTAAGAAGATGTCCTTAATAGGCAGAATAAATGCTATTAAAATGGTTTTCTTACCACAAATTCTATACCTATTTCAATCAATACCTATATACCTCCCAAAAAAGTTTTTCAAAAAATTGGACTCAGACATTACAAATTTTATATGGGATTATAAATCCCATAGAATACAAATAGCACACCTTAATAAACGAAAAGAGCTGGGGGGTCTAGCGCTCCCTAATTTTATGTATTATCACTGGGCAGTAAATATTAAAAATATGATTCACCTGCTGGACAATTCTGCACAGCAGGCGGACTGGATGGTAATGGAAAAAGGGGACTGCTCCCCGAGTAATATAGGAGCGACCATCCTCTCACCAACAAATTTGAATAATAAAAATTATAATAAAAATCCAATTATACATAACACAATAAGAACGTGGAAACAAATAAAACAGACTTTAAAATTAAGAAACCTATCTCTTTTAATACCAATAGTCAATAATCCATCGTTTAAACCATCAATCATAGACAAATCATTTATACAATGGGAAAGAATGGGAATTAAAACGCTCGAAGATCTGTATGAATTGGGGAATTTACTATCATTTCAACAACTACAACTGAAATATAATTTGAAAAATAACCAATATTTTAAATATCTTCAAATTTGTGATTATCTGAAAAAACACACAAAAGGCTATCATAATATGTCTTCCGACCTATTGGATGAAGCAATGAAGACCAAGGCGGAATCAGCTAATTTAATATCGTACCTATATAATATCATTTTAAACATAGAAATACCCACAACAGATGGAATTAGAAAAGATTGGGAACAAGAATTAGCTATAAAAATCTCAAAAGAGACCTGGGATAATCATTTACTACAGGTGCATAAATGTTCGATCAACGTACGACATACGCTCATCCAATTTAAAACATCACATAGATTATATTATTCAAAAACTAAATTAAATGAAATCTTCCCTAATGTTTCACCAATCTGTGATGAATGCCTATGTCAAGAAGCTACCATAGCGCACTCTTTTGTTTTTTGTACAAAAAGCCAAAAATTCTGGTATGAAATATTTGATATTTTTTCAAAATTGATCAAAATAAAACTGGTACCAAAACCAGAATGGATTATCTTCGGAATATCGGAAGGTAACCCTGAATTAAACGTGTTTCAGAAGAATTTATTTAATCACGGGCTAATAATGGGAAAAAAGCTTATACTTAAATTCTGGAAAAATGCGCCGACACCAACAATAAAAATGTGGATATCAAATATGTTTGAAACATTACATCTGGAAGAGATGAGATTCCTCCTAGCAGGTAAAGCAGACCAATTCCAAAAGACGTGGTCTATGTTTCTGGACCTATTACAAGTATGAGGTGCAATAGTAATCTAAAAAAAACAAATATATAAATAAGCGGAATCAGGACCTGGTAACGGGAGGTAAAATAACAAAAACAGACTTGGTTGGTAGTCCCCTTTCTGCGGAGTTTAATGTTATAATAGAGCGATTGTTTCTATTTTCTCTTTCTTTCTTTTCTAGGATCTATTTTCTCACTTTACTTCCTTCTCTAACTTCTTTTCTAAGGGGCTTTCTTTTCCTTACACTCTTGCACTGCACGACTCTCTTGCACTTTCTTTACTTTCCTTACTTCTACCTTTTTCTTAAAGCTCAAAAAAAAAAATGAAGCGGTACAAAAAATGTATTAAGATATATGTGTTGTGTAGGATTGTAATTTACCGTACTTCTAAAAATAAAATTTAAAAAAAAAGAGAGGAAGGGGGAGAGGAGGGAGAGAGGAGGGGGGGGTGTAAGGGGGGAGACGGTGGGGAGTAGTTGAGGCCGGGGAGGACCTGGGGTGAGGGAGAGCGTGCGGGGGGTGAAGGGGAGAGTCCAGACGGGGTGGTTGAATAAAGAAGGTGGTGAGGGAAAAGGGGGGGGGGGGTTTGGTTAGGTAGAAATAGGTGTAGGCAGGGAGACGGGACGACGAAGAAAGAAGGTTTAGGAAGGGGATGAGGGAGAGGAATGGAAAGGGGGAGTGAAGGGCGAGAGGAGGGATCGAGGCTGGGGGGAGGAAGAGGAGAAGCGGAGAGAGGATGGGGAGAGGAGAGGAGAGTAGGGGAGGGGAGGGGAGTGTGACAGGAGGGGGAGAGGAGGTTGACAGGAGGGGGTGTGGGGGTGGAGGGGATGATGAGGGGAGAGGAGGGGATGGTTGGGGCGGAGGGGGCGAGGAGTGGTTGAGGAGGTGGTAGAGGAGGGCGAGAGGAGGGGAGAGGATGAGGAGGAAAAATGGGATGAGGGGGGAGAAGAGGGGGGATTGGAGGGGAGAGGATAGGGATAGAAAGCAAGAGATGAAGGGGAGAGGAGTGGGAGGATGTGTTGGCAGAGATGTGGGAGGAATGTGAGGAAGGAAGAGGAGGGAGAGGAAGAAGGGGATAGAACATGGGAGGGGAGAGGAAGAAGGAGAGGAAGGAGAAGGGGATAGAACATGGGAGGGGAGAGGAAGAAGGAGAGGAAGAAGAAGAGGTGGTGGGAAGAGGCTGCGGGAGGGGAAGGAAGGGGGAGAGAGGATGTGGAACCAGAGGGAAAGGCGGGACAGTTAATGGGAGAGTCAGAGGGAATGATGAGGGAGGGATGGAGGGAGGCAGAGAGGTAGACGGAGATGAGGAGAGGCAGGTGGGGCCTGTGGGGGAGAGTGAAAGGCAGGGATGGGCGGCAAATGGTGAACGGGAGGTTGAGGGGGGAAGGGTGACTGGGAAGGGGAAAGAGTGAACGTAGGCTGAGGGGTTGGAGAGGGGTGAGGCAGCAAGTTTGGGTGAGTGCGGGAAGATGAACGGGGGGAGAGGGTGAGGGAAGGACAGAGGCGGTGAGGTATGAGAGGGAGATGACAGGAGAGGGTATAAGTAAGTAGGAGGAGTCGAGAGAGGGGAAGGTGGAGGGGTAGGTGGGGGATGAGGGGGAGGATGGAGCAAGGAAGGCGGGGAGTAGGGGAGAGGAGCTGGTACTAGAGGGGAGAGGAGCTGGTACTAGAGGGGAGAGGAATGGGACAGAGGGAGAAGAGAGGATGTGGAGAGAGTAGGGAGAGAGGGCGGAGGGGGATGAGAGGAGCGGCGGGTGAAGAGAGGGAGAGAGGACGGGGTAAGAAATGAAAGAGAATGGAGAGAGAGGAGGGAGAGGATTGAGGGGAAGGGGAAAGAGAGGATGGTGAGGGGGAGAGCGGAGTGGGATAGGGAAGGAGCGAGGAGGGGGGAGAGTAGGGGAAGAGGAGAGAGAGACGGGGGCGAGAGTATGGATAGAGGAGGGGAGAAAGGATAGGAAAGGGAAGAGGAGAGATGATGAGGGGGAGAGGGGGAGAGCGAGGGGAAGGAGAGAGAAGGAGAGAGGTGTGGGATAGTGGGGAGAGATAGGAGGGGGAGAGGTGGGAGAGAGGCGGGGAAGAGGGAGGAGAGAGCGGGAGAGAGGAGAGGGAGTGAGGGGAGAGAGAGGAGTGGGGGGAGGGGAGAGGAAGGGAGAGAGGAAATGGGGCAGTGTGGGGGGACGGAAAGAGTGAAGAGAGAGGGGGTGAGAGGAGGGGAAGAGAGTGTTGGAAGGAGAGAGAAACTATGGATAGAGGGGGTAGAGGATGAGGAAAGGAAGGAGAGATAGGGGAGAGATGATGAGGGGGAGAGGGGAGAGATGGAAGTGTGTGAGAGGGGGAGAGAGAGGAGAGAAGAGGGGGAGAGCGGAGGGGAGAGACGGGGCGAGGAGAGGGAGTGAGGGGAGAGAGAGGAGTGGGGGGAGGGGAGACGAAGGGAGAGAGGATATGGGGCAGTGGGTGGGGGACGGAAAGAGTGAAGAGAGAGGGGGTGAGAGGAGGGGAAGAGAGTGTGGGAAGGAGGGAGAAACTATGGATAGAGGGGGTAGAGGATGAGGAAAGGAAGGAGAGATAGGGGAGAGATGATGAGGGGTAGAGGGGAGAGAGGGAAGAGTGAGAGAGGGGGAGAGAGAGGAGAGAAGAGGGGGAGAGCGGAGGGGAGAGACGGGGGAGAGGAGGCAGAGGGAAGATGATAAGGAGGTGGGTGATGAGGGGCAGGAGGGGAGAGGTGGTGGAGAGTGGGGAGAGATGAGGGGGAGATAAGGCGGAGAGGACGGGGAGAGGTGGTGAGATGAAAGGGCGAGGACGTGGGAGAGAAGTGGGTGAGGAGGGGGGAAGGGGTAGAGGAAGAGGTAAATGAAGGAGTGGGGAAGTGAAGTTGGAGATGAAAGGGGGGATAGATGTGGGAGGGGCAAGGAAGTTAAGGCACGGCATGGAAAGAGAAGAAGGGGAGAAGAGGGAGGGAAGACGAACCGGAAAAGGGGCAGGAGAGCGGGGGAGTAAAGAGAATGAGAGGGAGGGAAATAAGAGGATGCGGAGGGGGTGATGATGGGGAAGAGGAGGGGGAGCACGGGGAAGGGGTGCGATGGTGCGGGAAGGGGGTGGGCGGAAGGGGGAAGAGGAAGGCGATGAGCCGGGAGATGAAGGACGAGAGAAGGAGTGGAAGCGAAGGAGAGGGGGAGGGGAGCGGGTGAGGGGGATAAATCGGGAGGGGGGTGAATGGGGAGCGGGTGAGGGAGATAAATGGGGAGGGGGTTGAATGGGGAGGGGGATGAATGGGGAGGGGTGTGAATGGGGAGCAGGTGAGGGGGATAAATGGGGAGGGGGTCGAATGGGGAGGGGGATGAATGGGGAGGGGGATGAATGGGCAGGGGGTAAAATGGGGAGGGGGTTAAATGGGGAGCGGGTGAGGGGGATAAATGGGGAGGGGGTTGAATGGGGAGCGAGTGAGGGGGAGACATGGGGAGGGGGTTGAATGGGGAGTGGGAGGGGCGAGATGACGGGGAAGTGAGAGGGAGATCGATGGGATGAAAGGAAGAGGGCGGGCGGGAGGAGTGGGGGGCTCAGAGGAAAATGGTGGGGGGTGAGGAAGGGGACGAGGAAGGGGAAGGGGGTGATTGGAGAATCGGGTGGGCGGGAAGAAGGGGGTTAGAGTGCGGATGAGATGGGGAAGGTGAAGAAGGGGAGGAGGCGTATAAGGGCGGAAGGGGGGATGAGGAAGGGGGGGGGAGGGGAGATGAGCGAGAGGGCGGAGGAGGTGGAGGGAGAAGTTGAAGGGGAGGGGGAGAAGGAGGCTGGGAAGGAATGAGATGGTGAGTGGGTGTTGCAGGTAGACAGGGAGGGGGTGGGGCAGGGGAGGTGGGAGAGGGGGGAACGGAGAACCGAAAGGGAACACGGAGCAGGAGTTTGGAGCAGAGGGAAGGATTGTGGAAGCGGGCGATGGAGGGGCAGAAGGAGGGGTAGAAGGAGGGGCAGAGGGAGGGAGTGGCAGAGGGAGAACAGAGGTTGGGAGTGGCAGAGGGAGAGCAGAGGGAGGGGCAGAGGGAGGGAGTGGTAGAGGGAGGGACAGAGGAAGTGGCAGAGGGAGGGGCAGAGGGAAGGGCAGAGGGAGGAAGGGGCAGAGTGAGGGGTAGAGTGAGAGGGCGGGGCAGAGTGAGAGGGAGGGGCAGAGTGAGGTAGGAGCAGAGTGAGAGGAAGAGGGGAAAGAAGGAGGGAGGGTTAGAATGAGAGGAAGAGGGAGGGGCAGTGTGAGGTAGGAGAAGAGGGAGAGGGAGATGGGGTAGAAGGAGGGAGGATTAGAATGAGAGGGAGGGGCAGTGTGAGGTAGGAGCAGAGTGAGAGGGAGAGGGGGTAGAAGGAGGTAGGACCAGAGGGACAGGGGGAAGAGGGATGGGAGGGGCAGAGTGAGCGGGAGAGGGGGTAGAAGGAGGGAGAGCCAGAGTGAGAGGGGCAAGAGGGATGGGAGGGGCAGAGTGAGAGGGAGAGGTGGCAGAAGGAGGTAGGGCAGAGGGAGAGGGGGCAGAGGGAGAGGGGGCAGAGGGAGAGGGCGCAGAAGGAGAGGGGCAGAAGGAGGTAGGGGCAGAGGGAGAGGGTGCAGAGGGGTGGGAGGGGCAGAGGGAGAGGGGGCAGAAGGAGGTAGGGGCAGAGGGAGAGGGGGCAGAGGGTTAGGAGGGGCAGTGTGAGGGGGAGAGGGGGTACAAGGAGGGAGGAGCAGAGTGAGAGGGAGTGGAAGGAGAAGAGTGAGGAAGGGGCAGAGTGAGTGGGAGAGGGGGAAGAGGGATAGGGGAGGAGGCGGGAGAGGTTGGGTCAGAGGGAGAGGATGTTACTTCCTTGTTTACGCATGTTTTTGCGATGTTATTATTTTTCCTCGTGCCGCCTGGATGTCTTGTTCTCCACACCCCGGACGCTCAGTCTGAGAAGGGATAGACGCTAAATATCACCAGAGATGTCCCCAGAGATGCTGCCCAACCCGCTGAGTTATTCCACATTTTCGTGTTTCCCTTCGGTTTAAACCGGCATCTGCGGTATCTCCCGACACAAATAAGATCTACATTTGCTCATCTGCTGTCTCTGCAACCAACCACCCGCCGTTGTTCCCGTTCAAACCCTTACCTAAATCAAACGCATTTCTGCTTCAGTTGTTCGACCAACTGTTGCGATTCCGACCAGTTTTCCAGGGAGAATGACGGGGGGTTCTCGGTTTCTCCTGTAGCCCGAGACTCAGACCCTCAACACACCAATGATTCATCAGCCGAGGCAACGGAACCATCGTCCAATCGTCAGTAAAAATGATGAATTTGAAATTTAAAACTTCAGGGAATTCACAGTGAGCTCCGTCCAAGGTAAAACGAGCGATAGCGGATCATCATTGTCGAGTTCAAGCCCGAGTCCCCGGCGCCCAGACATCGGCCACAGAGGGGAGAACAAAGGGACTCAGTCCTCAGTGAGTTCCGGAGGGACAGCGATACAACGGACACAAGTTTATCTAGTGGGGCATCTCCACAAACCATCACTGCCCACACACTGGGCAATGTTGCCGACACATTGTCACCGCTCCGGCCTGTGAATCAGTTTGCCGCAGTTTCAATGGCAATCGTTGCTTTGGGCTGGACTTGCAGCAGCAGGTAAACTACACCGCAGTCTGATTTCCACACAAAGAAACCTGCAGCTACCCTCCCAGCATCCCGCCGCCGCTCCCCGTCTCTATTGGCAACCGCCGCCTCAGCTAGAGCGTTGTGGGCGGGAGCGGAATACACCTGGGATCACAACAGAGTGAGTTATACAGTGCGCTCCACAACAGAACGAGTTATACATCGAGCTCCACAACAGAGCGAGTTATACAGCGAGCTGCAGAACTGAGCGAGTTATACAGCGAGCTCCACAACAGGGCGAATTATACAGAGAGCTCCACAACAGAGCGAGTTATACAGTGCGCTCCACAACAGAGCGAGTTATACAGCGAGCTCCACAACAGAGCGAGTTATACAGTGAGCTCCACAACAGAGCGAGTTATACAGCGAGCTCCACAACAGAGCGAGTTATACAGCGAGCTCCACAACAGAGCGAGTTATACAGTGAGCTCCACAACAGAGCGAGTTATACAGCGAGCTGCAGGACAGAGCGAGTTATACAGCGAGATGCAGAACAGAGCGAGTTATACAGGGAGCTCCACAACAGAGCGAGTTATACAGCGAGCTGCAGAACAGAGCGAGTTATACAGGGAGCTCCACAACAGAGCGAGTTATACAGCGAGCTCCAGAACAGAGCTAGTTATACAGTGAGCTCCACAACAGAGCGAGTTATACAGCGAGCTCCACAACAGAGCGAGTTATACAGTGAGCTCCAGAACAGAGCGAGTTATACAGTGAGTTGCAGAACAGAGCGAGTTATACAGCGAGCTCCACAACAGAGCGAGTTATACAGTGCGCTCCACAACAGAGCGAGTTATACAGCGAGCTCCACAACAGAGCGAGTTATACAGCGAGCTCCACAACAGAGCGAGTTATACAGTGAGCTGCAGAACAGAGCGAGTTATACAGTGAGCTCCACAACAGAGCGAGTTATACAGTGAGCTCCACAACAGAGCGAGTTATACAGCGAGCTCCACAACAGAGCGAATTATACAGTGAGCTGCAGAACAGAGCGGTTATACAGCGAGCTCCACAACAGAGCGAGTTATACAGTGAGCTGCAGAACAGAGCGAGTTATACAGTGAGCTCCACAACAGAGCGAGTTATACAGTGAGCTGCAGAACAGAGCGAGTTATACAGTGAGCTCCACAACAGAGCGAGTTATACAGTGAGCTCCACAACAGAGCGAGTTATACAGCGAGCTCCACAACAGAGCGAATTATACAGTGAGCTGCAGAACAGAGCGGTTATACAGCGAGCTCCACAACAGAGCGAGTTATACAGTGAGCTGCAGAACAGAGCGAGTTATACAGTGAGCTCCACAACAGAGCGAGTTATACAGTGAGCTGCAGAACAGAGCGAGTTATACAGTGAGCTCCACAACAGAGCGAGTTATACAGCGAGCTCCACAACAGAGCGAGTTATACAGTGAGCTGCAGAACAGAGCGAGTTATACAGCGAGCTGCAGAACAGAACGTGTTATACAGTGAGCTGCAGAACAGAACGAGTTATACAGCGAGCTCCACAACAGAGCGAGTTATACAGCGAGCTGCAGAACAGAACGTGTTATACAGTGAGCTGCAGAACAGAACGAGTTATACAGTGAGCTCCAGAAAAGAGCGAGTTATACAGCGAGCTCCACAACAGAGCGAGTTATACAATGAGCTGCAGGACAGAGCGAGTTATACAATGAGCTGCAGAACAGAGCGAGTTATACAGTGAGCTGCAGAACAGAGCGAGTTATACAGCGAGCTCCACAACAGAGCGAGTTATACAGCGAGCTCCACAACAGAGCGAGTTATACAGCGAGCTGCAGAACAGAACGAGTTATACAGTGAGCTCCAGAACAGAGCGAGTTATACAGTGAGCTGCAGAACAGAGCGAGTTATACAGTGAGCTGCAGAACAGAGCGAGTTATACAGTGAGCTGCAGAACAGAGCGAGTTATACAGCGAGATCCAGAACATAGCGAGTTATACAGTGAGCTGCAGAACAGAGCGAGTTATACAGTGAGCTCCACAACAGAGCGAGTTATACAGCGAGATCCAGAACAGAGGGAGTTATACAGTGAGCTGCAGAACAGAGCGAGTTATACAGTGAGCTGCAGAACAGAGCGAGTTATACAACGAGATCCAGAACAGAGCGAGTTATACGGCGAGATGCAGAACAGAGCGAGTTATACAGCGAGATCCAGAACAGAGCGAGTTATACAGCGAGCTGCAGGACAGAGCGAGTTATACAGCGAGATCCAGAACAGAGGGAGTTATACAGTGAGCTGCAGAACAGAGCGAGTTATACAGTGAGCTGCAGAACAGAGCGAGTTATACAGTGAGCTGCAGAACAGAGCGAGTTATACTGGGAGATGTAGAACAAAGGGAGCAGGGAACAACACAACACATTACAGAAACTTACACGTCTTAAGGGGTTGGACAGGTTAGATGCAGGAAGATTGTTCCCGATGTTGGGGAAGTCCAGAACAAGAGGTCACAGTTTAAGGATAAGGGGGAAATCTTTTAGGACCGAGATGATGAAAACGTTTTTTACACAGAGAGTGATGAATCTGTGGAATTCTCTGCCGAAGAAGGTAGATGAGGCAAGTTCATTGGCTATATTTTATGGGGGTTAGATGTGGCCCTTGTGGTAAAGGGATCAGGGGGTATGGAGAGAAGACAGGTGCAGGATACTGAGTTGGATGATCAGCCATGATCATATTGAATGGCGGTGCAGGCTCAAAGGTCCTGCACCTATTCTCTATGTTTCTATGTTTCTATTACCAGATGCTGGGAACACAGAACTGCAGACGTTGGTTAATACACACAAGTACACAGGCCAGTTCAACACATACAACACAGTCCGAGTGCCGCTGCCAGGACAACAGCCAACACTGTACCAAAAATAACTTAAAACATTTAAATACACGTTGGCGGCAGAAGCGTGGCGACTATTTGTTCAAGCTTTGGTGAAGTCTAGTAAACTCACACTACAATCGTAGAAACATAGAAAATAGGTGCAGGAGTAGGCCATTCGGCCCTTAGAGTCAGCACCGCTATTCAATGTGATCAATACCCCGTTCCTGCCTTCTCCCCTGACTCCGCTATTTTTAAGAGCCCTATCTAGCTCTCCCTTTAAAATATCCAGAGAACCCGCCTCCACCGCCCACTGAGGCAGAAAATTCCACAGACTCACCACTCTCTGTGCGAAAAAAGTGTTTCCTCATCTCAGTTCAAAATGGCTTACACCTTATATTAAACTGTGGCCCTTCGTTCTGAAATCCCCAACATCTGGAACATTTTTCCTGCCTCAAGTGTGACCAAACTCTGAACAATCTTACATGTTTCAATGAAATGCCCTTTCGTCCTTCTAAACTCCAGAGTACACAAGCCCAGCCGCACCATTCTCTCAGCATATGACAGTCCTGCCATCCCGGGAATTAAACTGGTGAACCTACGCTGAGCTCCATCAATAGCAACAAATGTCCTTCCTCAAATTAAGGGCCAAAACTGCACACAATACTCCAGGTGTGGTCTCAGTAGGGCAATGTACAATTGTAGAAGAACCGCTATGCCCCTATATTAGATTCCACTAGTTATAAATGCCAACATGCCATTCGCTTTCTTCACTGCCTGCTGTACCTGCATGCTTACTTTCATAGACTGATGTACAATGACCCCCAGATCCCGTTGTACTTCCCCTTTCCCCAACTTGACGCCATTTAGATAGTAATCTGCCTTCCTGTTTTTGCTACCACATCACATCTATAGTCCTGGACGCTGCAACTAAGCTGGATGAATATGCCATCGTTGTCACAGACTCCATCAGCAAGTATGGAGAGGACTGTGGACCACATAATGCGATACGTGTATTCACCGAACGGAAACCATGGCTGAACCGTGAGCTCCACTCCCAGGTGAAGGCCAAGTTTACTATCGTTTAGATTAGAGATACAACCCGGAAACAGGCCCTTCGGCCCACAGAGTCAGAGCTGACCTGCGATCCCCGTACATGAACATTATCCGATGTACACTGGAGACAATTTACAATGATATCAAACCAATTAACTTACACACGTGTACGCATTTGGAGTGTGGGAGGAAACCGGGGCGCACGGATCAACCTCACGCAGGTCACGGGGAGAATGTTAATTCTCCGTAGGGACAGCATCCGTAGTCAGGATCGAACCCGGGTCCCTGGCGCTGTAAAGCATCAACTCTACCGCTGCGCCAACGTGCCGAACCAAGTCTACAGCGTTAAAGTCAAACTATGCCGTGCGGCACAGGTAATCTATCAATGGCCGTCGCAGAGTCATTAAGGATGTCAAGTGGGAATTCCGGACCAAGCTGGAGACACGAGGTAATGAGACGGAATCCTGCATTCGCTGCCCGCTTAGAACAGGATGTCTGGAGGAATGTCCCCCGCTCCTACAGTCCGGGTGTAGCTGTACCAACGGTTACTGTGACAGGCGTGAGATCGGCCATCCTGTGAGTGAATCTATGGAGAGCAACTGGCTCGGATGCATTTCCCTTACACTCCTCACGATGCACTCAGGACTGTGCGCCCAAATGTGGCTTTAACCAAATCTACAAGTCTGCTGGTGACAACTCTGTGGTGTGTGGATCATGAACAAGGACAAGACGGAACACAAGAGGAAGACGGGGAGCTTAGCAACACGGTGGGTGTCAGGAGATCACTCTCTTACCCAATGCAGCAACACGGTGGGTGTCAGGAGATCACTCACTCACTCAATGCAGCAACACGGTGGGTGTCAGGAGATCACTCTCTCACCCAATGCAGCAACACGGTGGGTGTCAGGAGATCACTCACTCACTCAATGCCAGCAACACGGTGGGTGTCAGGAGATCACTCTCTCACCCAATGCAGCAACACGGTGGGTGTCAGGAGATCACTCTCTCACCCAATGCAGCAACACGGTGGGTGTCAGGAGATCACTCACTCACTCACCCAATGCAGCAACACGGTGGGTGTCAGGAGATCACTCTCTCACCCAATGCCAGCAACACGGTGGGTGTCAGGAGATCACTCACTCACTCAATGCCAGCAACACGGTGGGTGTCAGGAGATCACTCACTCACCCAATGCAGCAACACGGTGGGTGTCAGGAGATCACTCTCTCACCCAATGCCAGCAACACGGTGGGTGTCAGGAGATCACTCTCTCACCCAATGCCAGCAACACGGTGGGTGTCAGGAGATCACTCTCTCACTCAATGCCAGCAATACGGTGGGTGTCAGGAGATCACTCACTCTCTCACTCAATGCAGCAACACGGTGGGTGTCAGGAGATCACTCACTCACTCAATGCAGCAACACGGTGGGTGTCAGGAGATCACTCACTCACTCAATGCCAGCAACACGGTGGGTGTCAGGAGATCACTCACTCACTCAATGCCAGCAACACGGTGGGTGTCAGGAGATCACTCTCTCACCCAATGCCAGCAACACGGTGGGTGTCAGGAGATCACTCACTCACTCAATGCCAGCAACACGGTGGGTGTCGAGATCACTCACTCACTCAATGCAGCAACACGGTGGGTGTCAGGAGATCACTCTCTCACCCAATGCCAGCAACACGGTGGGTGTCAGGAGATCACTCCCTCACCCAATGCAGCAACACGGTGGGTGTCAGGAGATCACTCTCTCACCCAATGCAGCAACACGGTGGGTGTCAGGAGATCACTCCCTCACCCAATGCAGCAACACGGTGGGTGTCAGGAGATCACTCCCTCACCCAATGCAGCAACACGGTGGGTGTCAGGAGATCACTCTCTCACCCAATGCAGCAACACGGCGGGTGTCAGGAGATCACTCCCTCACCCAATGCAGCAACACGGTGGGTGTCGAGATCACTCACTCACCCAATGCCAGCAACACGGTGGGTGTCGAGATCACTCTCTCACCCAATGCCAGCAACACGGTGGGTGTCCAGATCACTCTCTCCACCAATGCCAGCAACACGGTGGGTGCCAGGAGATCACTCACTCACCCAATGCAGCAACACGGTGGGTGTCAGGAGATCACTCTCTCACACAATGCCAGCAACACGGTGGGTGTCGAGATCACTCACTCACCCAATGCAGCAACACAGTGGGTGTCAGGAGATCACTCTCACTCAATTCCAGCAACACGACGGAACTAGTTATTGTGTTCAGGAATCTGGATGGAGTACCCTGCCTCAATCTGCATCAATGGGGCCAAAGTGGAAATGGTTGGCAACTTGAAGTTGCTTGGCATTAATATTACCAATGCCTTGTCATGGACCGTTCATCTTGAAGCGACAGCCAATAAAGCACACCAACAGGAACCTGAGGAAATTCAGCATGTCTCCAATGAGGAGGATCTTAGGGATAACGGATTCAAGGGATATGGGGAGAAAGCAGGGACTGGGTACTGGTTTTTGGATGATTAAGCATGATCATATTGAATGGCGGCGCTGGCTAGAATGGCTGAATGTCCTACTCCTGCACCTATTTTCTATGATTCTATGATTCTTCCACACTTCAGGTTTCGGTGCTGTTTGTCATTTATATAAATGATTTGGATTAGTACAAAATAGCATTTGGAAGTATGCTGATGTCACTAAGGGTGGATAGTGATGATAGTTGTTCAGAATAAAAGCAGGACCTTGATCAGGTGAACAGGTGGATTGAGCAATTGTTGATGGCAATGAATGTAGAGAATAGTGAAGCTTTGCATTTACGGAAGCCACACCAACGCACGACTTGTAGAGTGAATTGCAGGTCTCTGGTGAGTGTTGCAGTGGAGAGGAATCCAGCAGTGCCGGTACATAGCTCCTTGAAAGTGGCGTCACATGTAGTATGTGTGGTCAAGGCTTTTGGCACATTGGCCATCACCAACCAGAGTGTTGAATACAAATGTCGGGAGGTCATATTGCAGTTCGAGAAGATATTGGTGAGGCCTCACAGAGTATGGTGTTCAGTTTTGGTCATCATGTTGGAGGAAGACGGTGTCAAGCAGTGGAGGGTAGAGAAGAGGCTGACTAGGGTGTAGAAATAACTCGAGTGCCTGAGCTGTGTGGAGAGGTTGAGGAGGCTTGGCCTTTATGTAATGGAGCGCAGGAGGATGAGGGGTGATATTATAGAGGTGTATAAGATCATGAGCGGAATAAATAGGTTATATGCACAGACTTTTAAACAGTCAGGGATTAAACCAGAGGTCATGTTTCAAGATGAGGGGTGAGAGATTGAATAGAAACCTGAGCGACAAATTATTTAAACAGAGCATGGTAGTTGTGAAGATCGAGCTGCTGATGAGATAGACGAGGCAGGTGCTATGGCAATGTTTAAGAGACATTTAGAGATGTATATAGATAGGTTGGGTTTGGAGGGGCATTCCCTTAATATGATAGCTGTGCCCAGCGCCGATTATGCTTGATGCACAGCAGGAGAAAACCGGATAGAATGGCCTCTTTGCACATTGTATGCCTCTCTATCTCTTAGAACAATAGAAACATTGAAAATAGGTGCAGGAGTAGGCCATTCGGCCCTTCGATCTTGCACCGCCATTCAATATGATCATGGCTGATCATCCAACTCAGTATCGTGTACCTGCCGTCTCTCCATACCCCTTGATCCCTTTAGCCACAAGGGTCACATCAAACTGCTTCTTAAATATAGCGAATGAACTGACCTCAACTACCTTCTGTGGCAGATAATTCCACAGATTCACCACTCTCGGTGTGGAAAAAATGTTTTTCTCATCTTGGTCCAAAAAGATTTCCCCCTTATCCTTAAACTGTGACCCCTTGTTCTGGACTTCCCAACATCGGGAACAATCTTCCTGCATCTAGCCTGTCCAACAACTTAAGATTGTTGTAAGTTTGTATAAGATACCCCCTCAATCTTCTAAATGCAAGCGAGTTCAAGCCGAGTCCATCCAGTCTTTCTTAATATGAAAGTCCTGGCATCCCAGGAATCAGTCTGGTGAACCTTCTCTGTTCTCCCTCTATGGCAGGAGTTTATTTCCTCAGATTAGGAGACCAAAACTGTACGCAATACTCCAGGTGTGGTCTCACCAAGACCCTGTACAACTGCGGTAGAACCTCCCTCCTCCTATACTCAAATCCTTTTACAATGAATGCTAACATACCATTCTCTTTCTTCACTGCCTGCTGCACCTACATGGCTACTTTTAATGACTCGTGTACCAGGACACCCAGGTCTCGTTGCATTGCCCCCTTTCCTAACCGGCCATCATTCAGATAATAGTCTACTTTCATTTTTTTGCCACCAAAGAGCATAACCTCTCAATTATCCACATTATAGTGCACCTGCCATGCATTTGCCCACTCACCAAGCCTATCCAAGTCACCTTGCAGCCTCTTAGCATCCACCTCACAGCTAACACTGTCCCCAGCTTCGTGTCATCCGCAATCTTGGAGATGTTGCATTCAATTCCCTCGTCCAAATCATTAATATATTTTGTAAATAGCTGGGGTCCCATCACCGAGCCTTGCGCTACCCCACTAATCACTGCCTGCCATTGTGAAAAGGACCCGTTCACTCCTACTCTGTGCCAGACAGTTCTCTATCCACATCAATACTGAACCCCCAATACCGTGTGCTTTTAGTTTGTATACCAATCTCTTATGTGGGACCTAATAGAAAGCCTTCTGAAAGTCCAGATATAAAACACCCACTGGTTCTCCCTTATCCACTGTACTGGTTACATCCTCGAAAAATTCTATCAGGTTCGTCAGACATGATTTACCTTTCATAAATCCATGCTGACTTCGAATGATTTCACCACTTTGCAAATGTGCTGCTGTCCCATCTTTAATAACTGACTCTAGCAGTTTCCCCACTACCGATGTTAGACTAACTGGTCTGTAATTCCCTGTTTTCTCTCTCACTCCTTTATTAAAGGATATATTCTTCTGAGTACATCCTGTCTTCATTCTCTGTCTCAGAAGCTCGGTAATTACTTCAGTCTCCTGCACATTATCAGCAATTTATTCATCCTATCCACTCTAGTCGCCTTCTATTTACACTTGTCCAACAGTTCATTTGCTGTTTAAAACCAATCAACACATTCTCTTGTTTATCAACATGGTCCACAATCTTCAACGTCTCCAGTCCGTCATAGTCCGAACTGGTCATGGCTGTTACTCACCTCAGATCATTATGTTTGGCCAGCTTTAGTGAGGTCTATGACTGTCATGGATGCGTGGGTACAGTGTAAAGCTTTGTATTGCATGCAATCCAAACGTTTCACATATATCATATGTAGATGCAAACAGCTCAAACGTGTACAATAGATAGAGCAAATATGAAGAAACAGAATGTAGACTGCAATTAGAGATACGGAATATCATGCTGAATATCGTTCTAGATTTTCATCAAACCCTGATTTCTCCGTAAATGTGTAAGGATGAACAACATCTGCGCAAAGCACATTGCGTAATTCCGGTCTATCTTTGTCCTAAGAAACGGACATTCACATTTGTAGAATTCGAGCTTTTTGTATTAACACCAAATATTCATTCAAGCAGATGCAGCAATTATTAGTTACCTGTTCTGAAGCGCACAGCTAGAGCCACAGATGATGCAATACTTATCTCACCTTTGAGACCTCCCACTGCCTTGGCGGAGTTGTAAACAATTAAGATGCGAGGCACATTATGTTTCAGGAACAGGTTTAGGATTAGGATTATTATTGTGAAATATACCGAGGTAGAGTGAAGACAAAAACTGTGTTTTGCATGTTATCCAGGCAACCAGATATTCCATGCATAGGAACAATCATTTAAAACTCACGTATAACAGATAGAGCAAAGGAGAAGATACAGTGTACAGAATATAGTTTCAGCAATGTAACGCACCAACTCCAGAGTTCAATGTCCTCAATGGGGACATGTGAATCCAACAGCATCATAGTTTATGGAAGGACCATTAATAATCCCGATAACGGACGGGAAGACGCAACTAGTGGTGCGCGCTTTCACGTGTGTGCAGTTCCTGCGGACTGGAGCAGGGAGAACAAGGAATGGTCGAGGTGAAACAGGCCTTTGATGATTTTGGCTGATTTTCCGAGGCAGCGTAAAGTGTAGATGGAATCAGTGGTGTGAAGTCTGGTCTGTGTGGTGGACTTGGCTACATCTACAAATCTCTGCAATTGCTTGCGTTCTCAAGCCGAGCTTTTCTCAAAACAATGATGCCGTACATTATGGGAATGTCCTGCACCATGCTTCCTGATGTCAATAGCTAACTTCATCGTCCTGTTGACATTGAGGGAAACATTATTGTCCTGACACCATGTATCTTACTTCTCTATCTACCTCCTGTACTCCATATTGTCATTATTCTCCATGTGACTCAGCACAATAGGGTTGTGAACAATCCTGCAGATGTAATTAAAGCCAAATGTGTCCCTACAGTCGACAATGTAAAGGGAGTATAGTTGGAGACCAAGAACGCATCCTTGCAGGCCACAGATGTCGAGAGTGATTATGGAGGAGATGCTGTCCCCTATCCTCACTGACTGAGGTCCGTGGGAATAGGAGCCATAATAATAATAATAATAATAATAATAATAATAATAATAATAATAATAATAATAATAATAATAATAATAATAATAATAATAATAATAATAATAATAATAATAATACATTTTATTTATGGGCGCCTTTCAAGAGTCTCAAGGACACCTTTCAAAAATTTAGCAGTTAGAGGAAAAACATGTAAGGGGAATGAAATAAATAGTAGAGACATGACTAGTACACAAAGTAAATACATAATTCAATACAAAACACAGTATGAGGCAATTAATGCACAGATGAAAAGGGAGGGGGACGTAGGGCTAAGGATAGGCAGAGGTGAAGAGACGGGACTGGAAGATGGTGAGGGACACGGAATTGCGGATCAGTTCGGGAAGGGAGTTCCAGAGCCTGGGAGCTGCCCTGGAGAAGGCTCTAACACCAAAACTGCGGAGGTTGGACTTGTGGAAGGAGAGGAGACCGGCTGATGTGGATCTGAGGGACCGTGACGGTTGGTAGGGGGGGAGGAGGTCAGTGAGATATGGGGGGGGGGGGGAGATGGTGGAGGGCTTTGTAGGTGAGGATCAGGATTTTGTAGGTGATCCGGTGGGAGATGGGAAGCCAGTGAAGTTGTTTGAGGACTGGAGTGATGTGATGCCAGGATTTGGTGTGGGTGATGAGTCGGGCGGCTGCTTTCTGGACTAGTTGGAGTCGGTTGATGTAGGTGGAGCTGATGCCAAGGAGAAGTTAGTTGCAATAGCCCAGACGGGAGGAGATGAAGGCTTGGATGAGTCTTTCAGCAGCGGGCGGTGTGAGAGAGGGTCTGAGTTTGGCGATGTTGTGGAGATGAAAGAAGGAGGTTTTAATGACATAGCAGATATGAGGCTCAAGGGAGAGGGTGGAATCAAAGATCACGCCAAGGTTGCGGGCCTGGGGAGATGGGGAGACAGTGGGTCCGTCGATGGTGAGAGTGGGGCTATTGATTTTGCAGTTGTGGCTTTGGAGCCTATGAGGAGAAATAGTAAGATTAAATGAGAACTTACCAGTTTGAAGTTTGATCTGTATTTTATGAGGAGTTACGATGAGGGATTACGTGAAGAACCCCGCCAGGACGCATGCGTATCATTCTTCAAAGCAGCGGTGTGAAATCACAGTTAACTGTAATGACTAAACATAGCAAGATTAGAGAAGAGATACCAGTTAAGTATATGATCAAGGGTGGGAGCGGAGGGCACGTAATCCCTCATCGTAACTCGTCATAATATACAGATCAAACATCAAACTGGTAAATTCAAGTTTAATCTTACTATTTTACTTCGGAGTCACGTGAGTGACTACGTGAAGATTTTAAAGATCTCTGATTTCATGCCGTAGAAACGAGTCCATGCCTCACGTCTGCCTTGATGACTGGGAGGAATTGTGTTAACATAATTTGGACATGAATTCGCCATTGAAATCATAAAATGTATTAACACAATTTCAAAACCCCTTTTTATGGGCTTAAATTAATTTACAGAATTTAAAATTGTTTCTGCAAACGTTCCTGGTTTCATTACTGGTTTATTGTAAAATAATTGTAATGTTTTTTTTCCCCCCAGACCATCCTGCTGCCTTGAGGATTTGGTCCATTGGTACATCCAACTGTATCGCTGCCGATGTAGCTGCAGCCCTGGTGGAATGAGATTTAAAATATTAGTATTAACCCCAGCCTGTGTTAAGCAACTGTTTCAGCCATCTTGAGATGGTCTGGACTGTCACTCTTTTGTGTGGTTGCTAGTGGCTGACCAAAAAGTGCCTTCTCATTGCCTCTTAGGATTTTCGTTTTCTCCATGTATAACGACAGATGTCTTACTATACACAGACGGTCATCTGTTGGGTATGACCTAAATCGTATATTGAGGCCTGCTGATCCCTGTCTGTTCTACTTCCTAACTCATAGATATGAAACGTAATATTTTCTGTTGAGGAAGTCATGTTGTCCAGCCTTAGTTTATGCAGTGACTGTACCCTCTGTGCCGTGACCAATGCCTTTAGCATGACTGTTTAATTTCAGTCTGTGTAGGGACAGAACGGTTGCTGGAGACCAATTCCTGAGCATCTTCAGGATAATACTTACATCCCATATTTGGGAGTACCTGGTTCTTGGGGGATTAGTATTAAAAGTGCCCCTCATAAGTTTTGTTACCAGTGGGTGAGTCCCAACAGAGTAACGCTCTGTCCCCTGCCATAGGTAGGTTGATAGGGCACTTCTGGTGCAGTAGATAGCACTGTAACTGAGCCCCTCATCATAGTGGAGGCCTGCCAGATATTCCAGAACAGACGGGATGTTCATGTCTCTGTAGGTGATGTTGTTTTTATGGCAGTGCATCGCCCACTTCCTGATATAGACCAGATACTGTTTTTTGGTTGACTGTCTTTGGGCCGCCGATCATGTCCACTGTTCGGTCCGTCAGTCCCAGTTGTAGTAGAGGTGTTTTTATAACTCTACCAATTAATAAGTTCAATTGTTTATGGCATGGGTGGCTATCCCTTGTTACGGGATGTAGCAATAAATCTGGTCTATGTGGGATGGTGATACATGGTTCTAATACCATGTTTAATACCACTGGGAACCATGGTTGAGTAGGCCAATCTGGTACTACCAATACCAGACGCAGAGTTGTGTTGTATTTTCCTTAATACCCGACTGATGAGGCAGAAAGGAGGGAATGCGAAAATAAACAATTCCCCCCCCCCCCCCATGAAGCATAATTTGATAACTGGTGGTTAAGTTTGGATGCGAATAGATCGATATCTGGTGTTCCATGTTTTGCTGTAATATCAGCAAATACTTTTTTATTCAACATCCATTCGGTGTTTTCATTAAATTTGCGTGACCTGGTGTCTGCCACTAAATTTAGTCTTCCTGGTAGGTAAGTGGCTGATATCCAAATATCTCTCTGGATACACCATTGCCAAATTGTATTAGCCAAATTGTCACATGATGTCGATTTGTTACCACCCATGTGGTTAATGTATGCTACCACGGTGGTATTGTCTATTTGTAATCTAACATGCTGGTGGTATGACCCAGTACAATATAAGGCTATGGAATGCACCCAACATTTCCAGATAGTTTATGCCTAGTGTGAGAAATAATGATGCCTCCTGTGCTGCCCATCTACCTTCACAGCTGGTGATGGTATTGGTGGCTCCCCACCCAAGTGCACTGGCATCAGTTTGTAGTACCATGGAAGGGTTACTGACAATGATTGGGTTGGAACAAAGCCAGATGATATCTATCCACCATTTTAGTTCCATTTTAGCTTAATTGGTAGTTTCATAGGTCTGTCAAAGTGACCTGCATAAATTTAGAGTGCTTGTATTTTTGCTCTCTGTAAGTTTTGGTAATGCAGAGGTCCAAATTGTGTGGCTGGAAAGGCAACCACCATTTTGCCAATTACCTTTGGTACCATTCTGATGGATGGTTTGCTGATGTCAATGAGGTTATTGCAAGCCTCTATTAAATCTCTAGCATTTTCCTTAGGCAGAGTCACCGACATGTGAACTGAGCCAATGGTGAAATCCCAAATAGTCCATAGTAGTGGAAGGCGTTAGTTTAGATTTAACTGGATGGATAATACATCCCAGTTTTTCAAATAACTGTTTTGTGGCTGTTACAGTTTGTTTGGCCATTTCGAAAGTTTTCCCCACAATGAGTATGTCATCTAAATATGCCATGGCCATGTGTTCACGTTTCCGTAGAGACGTTGGGGCTAGTTTCAAAATTTTTGTGAGCAGCCTGGGGCCGATGATAACCCATTTGGCCGTGATTTATACTGCCAGTGTTGCCCATCCAGTTGAATTTTAAGTAACATCTGTGGTCACCTCGTATAGGCACTGAATAGTAAGCATCTTTTAAATCGATGCTGGCCATGAAGTAACTGTAGTGGCCATTTGGCCTGTTTTGCATGTCATTGTGGATGGCATGTTCCTTTAAATTTTAGACTGCCCGTTATAATGTGGGTGGGATTTATGACGTGTCTTTGGGCGTGTTTATGCAGCTTAACTGCTTGCGTGGTAGTTTAGTTGGTTAGATTCGTTTTGGAGTAAAGAGAGAGAAGGTTAAACCTTCGACCATGTCAAGCCACATGTCGAGCATGTCGAGGCACATGTCAAGCATGTCGAGGCACATGTCAAGATCATGTGAAGCATGGAGACACGAGGAGTTTTCTAGTATCTGAAGTAATGAACTGGAGTTCGAAGAAGATTGCCGGAACAAGTCGGAAAAACCTTGGATGTATCTTACTGTTTTATATCTACAATAGAACAAATATTCATTAAAAGACTGTGTGCTGAAGCTTTATGAAAGGAGAAGCTCTGAAGGTCTCTTGGGCAGCTTGCATGCGTACCGAAGATATTCCCCTTATCCCGTCTCACCCAATTAGTGGCTAGTGAGTTAATTTCCTGAAAGATTTGAAACATCTGCCGCTACATTAACTCGAAGGATACCTCCGGCAGGGGGGTAATTGCCAGTCCCAGAGAGTGGGACAGAAGATAAGTAGAAGCGAACCTCCGGCGGGGGTAAATACCAGTCCCTGGGATATGGACAGAAGATCGAAGTGCGAAGGCTAAGACCTCGGAGAGGCGCAGCCAGAGCAGGACGAAGGCTAAGACCTCGGAGAGGCACAGCCATAGAAGATTGGTTCCAATCGTGGAACTGAAGAAGAAATACCAGTCTCAGAGAGTGGGACAGAAGATTTAATTGAAGACGGCAGGGCTAAGACCTCGGAGAGGCATAGCCAAAGAAAGAAGATTGGTTCAAATCGTGGAACTGAAGAAGAACTCGGACAGGAAGTGCCTTGAGGTCTATCAACAGCATCGGGACACATCTGAAGACGTATCACTGGATTTGTGAGTACGAATCGATTATTACCTTTTGAATTAAAATCACGGATTAAATTAAAATAATGATGTTACAGAGCTCAAGAAGCTGTTTTCTCCAGCGTGTCTGGGAAAGGCAGACCGACCTTGGATTGTTTTGAATCGTTTATGATAAAGGCGCATTCCATTGGAATTAGCATCATTTATTTTGCACCTGGAATTAGAGAGAGGTTCTCTACATTATCGGTATGTTTTAGTTTTGGAAGAAATTGTTGATAATAACAAAGTCACTTAGAAGCAGAGACTTTTTCGACTAATTTAAAGACTTGGCAATCTGCCATGACCTCTTTTAAATCATGAATAAAGGTGAAGATGAGGGCAGAGCTATGCAAGAAGAGCTACGTGGTGGTAAAGAAGGACCCAGACAACTTGAAGAAACAGATATTTCACTTGCTGCCTGTCTGAGGGAAATAGCTGAAGATACTAAGCATGAGGAAGAAGGTGATGAAATAGAACCGGGAGATAGTATCTCAAATGTATCTTCACGAAGATCAGGCCGTAAATCTGGTAGCTCAGCCAGTTCGGTTTCGAGGGCTTCTGCTCGTTTGGGAGCCAAGGCTGAGTTAGCAGCGCTCTCAATAGAAGCGGATGCTATGAAGAAAAAACATGAGACGGCCCGACAGCAAGATGAAATGGCCCGACAGCAAGATGAAATGGCCCGACAGCAAGATGAAATGGCCAGACAGCAAGATGAAATGGCCAGACAGCAAGATGAAATGGCCAGACAGCAAGATGAAATGGCCAGACAGCAAGATGAAATGGCCAGACAGCAAGATGAAATGGCCAGACAGCAAGATGAGATGATGTAACAGATGGCCCGACAGCAAGAAGAGATGATGCAACAGATAAAGCTACAGCAAGATGAAATGGCCCGACAGCAAGATGAAATGGCCAGACAGCAAGAAGAGATGATGTAACAGATGGCCCGACAGCAAGAAGAGATGATGCAACAGATAAAGCTACAGCAAGATGAAATGGCCCGACAGCAAGATGAAATGGCCAGACAGCAAGATGAAATGGCCCGTCAGCAAGAAGAGATGATGTAACAGATGGCCCGTCAGCAAGAAGAGATGATGCAACAGATAAAGCTACAGCAAGATGAAATGGCCCGACAGCAAGATGAAATGGCCAGACAGCAAGATGAAATGGCCCGACAGCAAGAAGAGATGATGTAACAGATGGCCCGACAGCAAGAAGAGATGATGCAACAGATGGCCCGACAGCAAGAAGAGATGATGCAACAGATGGCCCGACAGCAAGAAGAGATGATGTAACAGATGGCCCAACAGCAAGAAGAGATGATGTAACAGATGGCCCGACAGCAAGAAGAGATGATGTAACAGATGGCCCGACAGCAAGAAGAGATGATGTAACAGATGGCCCAACAGCAAGAAGAGATGATGCAACAGATGGCCCGACAGCAAGAAGAGATGATGCAACAGATGGCCCGACAGCAAGAAGAGATGATGTAACAGATGGCCCAACAGCAAGAAGAGATGATGCAACAGATGGCCCGACAGCAAGAAGAGATGATGCAACAGATGGCCCGACAGCAAGAAGAGATGATGCAACAGATGGCCCGACAGCAAGAAGAGATGATGCGACAGATGGCCCGACAGCAAGAAGAGATGATGCAACAGATGGCCCGACAGCAAGAAGATATGATGCAACAGATGGCCCGACAGCAAGAAGAGATGATGTAACAGATGGCCCAACAGCAAGAAGAGATGATGCAACAGATGGCCCGACAGCAAGAAGAGATGATGCAACAGATGGCCCGACAGCAAGAAGAGATGATGCAACAGATGGCCCGACAGCAAGAAGAGATGATGCGACAGATGGCCCGACAGCAAGAAGAGATGATGCAACAGATGGCCCGACAGCAAGAAGATATGATGCAACAGATGGCCCGACAGCAAGAAGAGATGATGCAACAGATGGCCCGACAGCAAGAAGAGATGATGTAACAGATGGCCCGACAGCAAGAAGAGATGATGCAACAGATGGCCCAACGGCAAGAAGAGATGATGTAACAGATGGCCCGACAGCAAGAAGAGATGATGCAACAGATGGCCCGACAGCAAGAAGAGATGATGTAACAGATGCCCGACAGCAAGAAGAGATGATGCAACAGATGGCCCGACAGCAAGAAGAGATGGCGCAACAGATGGCCCGACAGCAAGGAGAGATGATGCAACAGATGACCCGACAGCAAGAAGAGATGATGTAACAGATGGCCCGACAGCAAGAAGAGATGATGCAACAGATGGCCCGACAGCAAGAAGAGATGATGCAACAGATGGCCCAACAGCAAGAAGAGATGATGCAACAGATGGCCCGACAGCAAGAAGAGATGATGCAACAGATGGCCCGACAGCAAGAAGAGATGATGCAACAGATGGCCCGACAGCAAGAAGAGATGATGCAACAGATGGCCCGACAGCAAGAAGAGATGATGTAACAGATGGCCCGACAGCAAGAAGAGATGGCGCAATGTCAGGAACAACTGGAATTAGATACAAAGTTGAAGGTGGCTAAAGCCAGAAAGTACATACTGGAAAGTGAAGGCTCTAGATGCAGCTCTAGATCGTCAAAGACGATGAGCTCTAGACAGAGAACCAAAACTGCTCAGAGTGAATTGGCAGTTGAATCGATTCCACGGTCAAAGTCCACAGGATACCTTGTATTAGAAAACCTAAATAGGTTGAGTGAACCTTCAGCTCAGCAAATGGGTGCTAGACAGAAACTAGCTACTATGCGAACATCCGTACAAACTCGAGAAGGACCAGTGGACCAAGGAGAAGGGATTCAGGTTGGTCTATTGGCACTGCTGAATAAGCAATCTGATTTCAACAAGATTATAGCTCGACAAAATACCTCTCTTATTTTGCCACCAGTTGAAATTGCTACGTATGCTGGAGATCCTTTGGAGTATGAAACTTTCATGAGGGCCACAGAAGAGGTATTAGAGACAAAGGTTAAGGATGGAAAGTACACACAAGGAAGGGTGAAGGTGCTTGTGGAAAGTTGTCAGATGGAGCCAGGCAACCAGGGCTATAATAAGGCGAGAAGATTACTAAAGGGACATTTTGGTTTTGAACAGAGGATTGCGAATGCATACATTGAAAAGGCCCATGATTGGAAAGAAATCAAGCCAGAAGATGGGGAAAAATTGAGTGAATATGCAATATTTCTGAGATGATTTTGCAGCTCGATGAAAAATCTTGGCTATATGGAGGAAATTAATCTTTCAATTAATATGAGAATTTCATTAGCAAGTTGCCCAGAAGAATGAGAGAAAAGTGGAGAGATAGGGCAGGTGAAATACGTGATAAGAGCAAACAAGTAGCCAGGCTACCAGACCGGGTGGAATATTTAGAAAGAGAGGTACAGTACATGTCAGATTCATGCAGCGGGATTATTGAAGAAGCCAAGCCACTTGCAATTTATAAGGGTTCCACCTATGTCAAAACTAAACAAAAGACAGGGCCTAAGAAAAGCAATTTTGCTACCAATATAAAACCTGAGAAGGTGTTGGGTGGTGCCAAAGAGGATGCACCGACCAGAAAGAATGAATTTTGTCCATTTTGTGATGAAGTAGGTCACACCATAAGATGGTGTCGTAAATTTAAGGAAAAGAAATATGAAAAAAAGATGGACTTTTTAAAACGGAATGGAATCTGCTATGGATGTTTAAAGAAGGGGCACATGGTAAAATACTGTAAGTGCCCAATAATTTGTGACAAATGTAAGCAGAATCATCCTGATGTGCTTCATACTGTAAAGAAAGAGCCAGATCTTACTGAGCAGAAAAATGAGTCAGCGGATGTTAATGCTATCACCTTGCCTCAAGTAACTGCACATATTGGGGCCGGAGAGAAAGCATGCATTTTCTCTATTTTACCAGTACAAGTGAGAAATAGGGAAACTAATGTAGTGTTGCAAACATATGCATTTCTGGATCATGTGAGTTCAGCTACTTTTTGCACAGATAATTTGATGAGAAGGTTGGACATTACTGGAGAGAAAGTTAAAATTCAAATGCGTACCATGAATAAAGAAAAGGATTACCATGGTTATTATATAACAGATATGGAGATATCCAGTTTGGATGAAGATAATTGTATTCCAATTTCAGAGGTTTTCACACATGAAAAAATGCCTGTTGGTCGTCAAAATGTACCCAGATGTGAAGATTTACAGCAATGGCCTTACCTGAAAGATGTCAAAATATCAAAGATAAATTCTGATATTGACTTACTTATTGGAAGGAATGCTCTGAGAGCATTAGAACCTGTACAGATAATTAGGAGCCAAGGGGATGGATCGTATGCTGTGAAGACCCTACTAGGATGGGTTATTTATGGCTCCTTGTGTAAGAATAAGGAAAGCACCAGCAAAATGAATTGCCGTGCTGTTGATGTTAACCAAATATCTACAGGTAAATTGGAAAAGCTGTTAATGAAGCAATATAACCATGACTTCAATGAAAGTGCCAGCCAGGAACATGAAGAAATGTCTAGAGAAGAATTAAAATTCTTAGATATTATGAACCATTCAGTTAAGATGAAAAATGGACATTATTGTTTGGTTTTACCTTTCAAGCAAGAAAGTGTTAATTTACCGAATAATCGTTATATGGCTGAACAGCGTATTCAAAGTTTGAAAAGTAAGTATGTTAAGAACACGAAATTTCAAGAGGAATATACATCCTTCTTACAGAATATGATAAATAATGGTTATGCCGAAAGGATACCAACGAATCAACTATATCGAGATGATGGAGAGATCTGGTATATTCCGCACCATGGGGTGTACCACTCGAAGAAAGGGACATTGAGGGTGGACTTTGACTGCGCGGCAGTCTTTAAAGGGACATCGCTTAACAGTGAATTACTGCAAGGCCCAGACATTACTAACGCGCTCATTGGAGTTCTCATCAAATTTATGCAAGGACCGATGGCTTTGATGGCTGATATCAGAGCAATGTTTTATCAAGTGAAAGTAACTGGTAAACATATTGATTATCTGCGATTCTTATGGTGGCCTGAAGGGGATGTGCAACAAGACCTTGTGTTTAAGAAGGAACTGCAGATGCTGGAGAATCGAAGGTTACACAAAAAAGCTGGAGAAACTCAGCGGGTGCAGCAGCATCTATGGAGCGAAGGAAATAGGCAACGTTTCGGGCGGTCTGAAGAAGGGTTTCGGCCCGAAACGTTGCCTATTTCCTTCGCTCCATAGATGCTGCTGCACCCGCTGAGTTTCTCCAGCTTTTTTGTGTAACCTGCAACAAGACCTTGTTGATTACCGAATGAAAGTACATCTTTTCGGAGCAGTGCCATCTCCAAGTTGTGCGAATTTGGCTTTGAGGAAAACCGCAGAGGATAATAAAGATTATTTCCCAGAGGAGGTAATTTCCACTTTGATAAATCATTTTTACGTGGACGATTGCCTAAAATCCATATCTACCGAGTTAGAGGCAATTCATATGGTGAAATACCTAACCTCTCTCTGCAATAAGGGAGGATTTGTACTTACCAAGTGGGTCAGCAACAGTCGTGCTGTTTTGGAAAGCATTCCACCAGATGACAGAGTCGAATAAACCAAGGAGTTGGATTTAGACAAAGACAACTTGCCAATGGAAAGGACACTGGGACTGCACTGGTGCGTGGAAACGGATGTGTTTACGTTTAAATTGTCGATTCAGGAACGACCATGCACAATAAAGGTATCTTATCTGTGATTGGTTCAGTATACGACCATTTGAGATTTCTTGCACCATTTACACTGCTAGCCAAGTTAATTTTACAGAATCTGTGTAGAGAAAAACTTGGTTGGGATGAGAGTATAACTCAAACATCCTCGCACAGTTGGGCAGAATGGTTAAAAGACCTCCACAAAATGTCAAAGTTTAATGTAGATCGGTGTATAAAGCCTAAAACCTTTGGTAAAATCGGAAATGCACAACTGCATCACTTTTCGGATGTCAGCGAAAGTGGTTATGGGACTGTTTCATACTTAAGACTACAAAATGTAAACAAAAGAGTGCATGTTGCTTTGTTAATGGGAAAAGCCAGAGTAGCACCATTGAAGCAAATTACGATTCCCAGAATGGAACTTACAGCAGCAGTCTTAGATGTTAAAATTGACATAATGCTGAGAAAGTAACTGCAATTTCAACTGCAATAATCTCCCTTCTGGACCGATAGCACTCGGGTTTTGAAATACATTAACAATGAAAACAAACGTTTTATGACAGTTGTTTCCTTTGCACTAGGAGCTACTAATGTTTCTCAATGGAGATATGTTAATACAAAGGAAAATCCTGCGGATGAAGCCTCTAGGGGACAAACAGCAAATTGCTTTCTTAATAACAAGAGATGGATCAATGGGCCAAAGTTTCTTAGTAAGCCAAGTAGAGAATGGCCAAAGCATGAACTCGGAATTGAAATCTCTACAAACGATCCGGAAATTAAACAAAACATTTCGGTGAATGTGATTGAAAAAAAACTCATATGACACCGTGAATAATTTAATTACCCACTTTTCATCATGGAATAAATTGATAACATCGGTAGCCTGGTTTCTTAAAATAAAAACAAGTTTGTTGATGAAAATTCGGGAAAAGAAACAAATAACAGAAAGTATCCTGAGGAAAGGGAAACGGAGATCAAAGTCCAGATGCAAGTTTTTGAAGCTTCACATAGCCAATGTCTATGTCTTGATGATCTCCTCAAAGCAGAAAAGGCGATCATTTCTTTCTGTCAAAGACAGAAATACAAAGAAGAGATATTAACATTGCAAGCTGGGGGAGAGGGGTTAAAAAGAAGTAGTCAATTGTATAAGCTCGACCCAATCTGGGAAGGAGATCTTCTGCGGATGGGTGGATGCCTAAACAGATTGGCAATGCCTGAAGAAATGAAACGTCCTATCATTCTCGCTAAGGACATTTACATAACGACATTATTATTACGGCATATTCATGAACAAATTGGGCATGGAGGAAGAAATTACATGCTATCCCAACTTCGTAAAAAATATTGGGTTACCCAGGCTAATTCAGCAGCAAGAAAGATAATAAAAAATTGCATCATATGCACGCGAGAGCGTGGGAAACTTGGTATACAGAAGATGGCAGACTTGCCTGTGGAGAGGATCACTCCAGACAGACCTCCATTCACGGATGTGGGGGTGGATTATGTTGGTCCTATGGAGGTTAAGAGAGGACGTAGCCTTGTGAAAAGATATGGTGTGATCTTCACTTGTATGGCGAGTAGAGCGGTACATCTTGAAGTTACATCTACACTCGACACGGACTCATGTATTCAGGCATTAAGGAGATTTATTTGTCGACGGGGTCAAGTTACTTCTTTAAGATCGGACAATGGTTCGAATTTCGTTGGAGCGGATAGGGAACTAAAATAGGCACTCAAAGACTTAAATCAGGATAAAATCCAAAATACTATGCTTCAACAAGGCATAAAATGGAACTTTAATCCTCCAATGGGTTCCCATCATGGCGGTATTTGGAAACGATTAATTCGTATAGTACGAAATGTGCTGCGCTCCGTTCTTAGACAACAAGTTTTGGATGATAAAAGGTTACAAACACTGTTTTGTGAAATTGAGGCGATTTTAAACGATCGACCTATTACGAAAGGTTCTGATGATCCTAATGACCTGGAAGTACTCACACCAAATCATATTCTTCTGTTGAAAACCAATCCAACAGTACCACCTGGGTTTTTTGTAAAAGAGGATTTATATATGAAACGTAGATGGAAATAAGTACAATATATGGCAAATCCTTTTTGGAGATGGATACAAAAGTATTTGCCTTTAATCCAAGAACGACAATGATGACATAGAAACATAGAAACATAGAAATTAGGTGCAGGAGTAGGCCATTCGGCCCTTCGAGCCTGCACCGCCATTTAATATGATCATGGCTGATCATCCAACTCAGTATCCCGTACCTGCCTTTTCTCCATACCCTCTGATCCCCTTGGCCACAAGGGCCACATCTAACTCCCTCTTGAATATAGCCAATGAACTGGCCTCAACTACCCTCTGTGGCAGAGAGTTCCAGAGATTCACCACTCTCTGTGTGAAAAAAGTTCTCCTCATCTCGGTTTTAAAGGATTTCCCCCTTATCCTTAAGCTGTGACCCCTTGTCCTGGACTTCCCCAACATCGGAAACAATCTTCCTGCATCTAGCCTGTCCAACCCCTTAAGAATTTTGTAAGTTTCTATAAGATCCCCTCTCAATCTCCTAAACTCTAGAGAGTATAAACCAAGTCTATCCAGTCTTTCTTCATAAGACAGTCCTGACATCCCAGGAATCAGTCTGGTGAACCTTCTCTGCACTCCCTCTATGGCAATAATGTCCTTCCTCAGATTTGGAGACCAAAACTGCACGCAATACTCCAGGTGTGGTCTCACCAAGACCCTATACAACTGCAGTAGAACCTCCCTGCTCCTATACTCAAATCCTCTTGCTATGAAAGCCAACATGCCATTCGCTTTCTTTACTGCCTGCTGCACCTGCATGCCTACCTTCAATGACTGGTGTACCATGACACCCAGGTCTCGCTGCATCTCCCCCTTTCCCAATCGGCCACCGTTTAGATAATAATCTGCTTTCCCGTTTTTGCCACCAAAATGGATAACCTCACATTTATCCACATTAAACTGCATCTGCCAAACATTTGCCCACTCACCCAGCCTATCCAAGTCACCTTGCAGTCTCCTAGCATCCTCCTCACACCTAACACTGCCCCCCAGCTTAGTGTCATCCGCAAACTTGGAGATATTGCCTTCAATTCCCTCATCCAGATCATTAATATATATTGTAAATAGCTGGGGTCCCAGTACTGAGCCTTGCGGTACCCCACTAGTCACTGCCTGCCATTGTGAAAAGGACCCGTTTACTCCTACTCTTTGCTTCCTGTTTGCCAGCCAGTTCTCTATCCACATCAATACTGAACCCCCAATGCCATGTGCTTTAAGTTTGTATACTAATCTCTTATGTGGGACCTTGTCGAAAGCCTTCTGGAAGTCCAGATACACCACATCCACTGGTTCTCCCCTATCCACGCTACTAGTTACATCCTCGAAAAATTCTATAAGATTCGTCAGACATGATTTACCTTTCGTAAATCCATGCTGACTTTGTCCAATGATTTCACCACTTTCTAAATGTGCTGCTATCCCATCTTTAATAACTGACTCTAGCAGTTTCCCCACTACCGATGTTAGGCTAACTGGTCTGTAATTCCCCGTTTTCTCTCTCCCTCCCTTCTTAAAAAGTGGGGTTACGTTTGCTACCCGCCAATCCTCTGGAACTACTCCAGAATCTAAGGAGTTTTGAAAGATTATTACTAATGCATCCACTATTTCTGGAGCTACTTCCTTAAGTACTCTGGGATGCAGCCTATCTGGCCCTGGGGATTTATCGGCCTTTAATCCATTCAATTTACCCAACACCACTTCCCGACTAACCTGGATTTCACTCAATTCCTCCACCTCCTTTGACCCGCGGGCCCCTGCTATTTCCGGCAGATCATTTATGTCTTCCTTAGTGAAGACGGAACCAAAGTAGTTATTCAATTGGTCCGCCATATCCTGGTTCCCCATGATCAACTCACCTGTTTCTGACTGCAAGGGACCTACATTTGTTTTAACTAATCTCTTTCTTTTCACATATCTATAAAAACTTTTGCAGTCAGATTTTATGTTCACTGCCAGTTTTCTTTCATAATCCATTTTTCCTTTTTCTAATTAAGCCCTTCGTCCTCCTCTGCTGGTCTCTGAATTTCTCCCAGTCCTCCGGTATGCTGATTTTTCTGGCTAGTTTGTACGCACCATCCTTTGCTTTGATACTATCCCTGATTTCCTTTGTTATCCATGGATGCACTACCTTCCCTGATTTATTCTTTTGCCAAACTGGGATGAACAATTTTTGTAGTTCATCCATGCAGTCTTTAAATGCCTTCCATTGCATATCCACCGTCAACCCTTTTAGAATTAATTGCCAGTCAATCTTGGCCAATTCACGTCTCATACCCTCAAAGTTACCTTTCTTTAAGTTCAAAACCATTGTTTCTGAATTAACAATGTCACTCTCCATCCTAATGAAGAACTCAACCATATTATGGTCACTCTTGCCCAAGGGGCCACGCACAACAAGACTACTAACTAACCCTTCCTCATTACTCAATACCCAGTCTAAAATAGCCAGCTCTCTCGTTGGTTCCTCTACATGTTGGTTTAGATAACTATCCCGTATACATTCCAAGAAATCCTCTTCCTCAGCAACCCTGCCAGTTTGATTCACCCAATCTATATGTAGATTGAAGTCACCCATTATAACTGCTTTGCCTTTGTCGCAAGCATTTCTAATTTCCTGTTTGATGCCATCCCCAACTTCACTACTACTGTTAGGTGGCCTGTACACAACACCGACCAGCGTTTTCTGCCCCTTATTGTTTCGCAGCTCTACCCATACCGATTCCACATCCTCCAAACTAATGTCCTTCCTTTCCATTGCGTTAATCTCCTCTCTAACCAGCAACACTACCCCATCTCCTTTTCCTTTCTCTCTATCCCTCCTGAATATTGAATATCCCGGGATGTTCAGCTCCCAGCCTTGGTCACCCTGGAGCCATGTCTCCGTGATCCCAACTATATCATAATCATTAATGGCTATCTGCACGTTCAACTCATCCACCTTATGTCACGCGGGAGACCGAGGTTTGATTTCTGGGGAGCTACAGGGTTGTATTCCCTATCCTATTGATTTTGATATATATTTAGCCTTTATGGCCACTTTTTTGATGATTTTTAGTAATTGCCTCATTATGTATTCGGAACAATTAGGGGCCGGTATGCAGTGGCCATTTGGCCTATTTTGCATGTCATTGTGGATGGCATGTGCCTTTAAATTTTAGACTGCCCATTATAATGTGGGTGGGGTTTATGCTGTATTTTTGGGTGTGTTTACAGCTTAACTGCTTGCGCAGAAGTTTCGTTTTTACATTAGTTTGGACAGAGGATGGGAGAAGGTCAAACCTTCGACATGTAATTGTTACGGAGACACGAGGAGCGTTCTAATATCTAAAGTAATAAGCTGGAGTTCGAAGAAGATTGCTGTAACAAGTCGGAAAAAACCTTGGATGTATCTCACTGTTTTCTATCAACATTAAGAAAATATTAATCAAAAGAATGTGTGTTGAAGCTTTATGAATGGAGAAGCTCTGGAGGTATCTGGGGCAGCTTGCATGCGTACCGAAGATATTCCCCTTATCCATTCTCATCCAATTAGCGGCTAGGGTGCTAATTACCTCAAAGATATGAAAAATCTGCCGCTACAGAGGAGTTTAGTGGTGAGAAGGGTTTAGAGGGTTTCAGAGCCGTTCAGAGGGATACGGAGGGTTTTCGAAGGGTTTAAGTTCAAGTGAGTTCAAGTGCAAGTAAGTTTATTGTCATGTGTCCCTGTATAGGACAATGAAATTCTTGCTTTGCTTAAGCACACAGAAAGTAGTTAGCATTTACTACAAAACAGATAAATGTGTCCATATACCATGATATAAATATACACACACATGAATAAATAAACTGATAAAGTGCAAATAGCAGAAAGTGG